>WNWK01013128.1:0-47500 GCA_009830355.1 Cherax destructor | reverse complement strand
AGATTCTTTATCTTATAACCCCAAACCTCTTGACAACACCAGAGCATTCACTTCTCTTACAACCCCATCTGTAAATATATTGAACAACCACGGTGACATCACACATCCTTGTCTAAGGCCTACTTCTACTAGGAAATAATCTCTCTCTTACAAACTCTAACCTGAGCCTAACTATTCTCGTAAAAACTTTTCACTACTTTCAATGACCTACATCTGCCACATTACCACCCTATCCACCCTGTCATACGCCTTTTCCAAATCCTTAAATGCCACAAAAACCTCTTTACCCTTATCTAAATACTGTTCACCTATATGTTTCACTGTAAACACTTGTTCTATACACCCTCTTCCCTTCCTAAAGCACCCTTGTTCATCTGTTATCCTACTCTCCGTCTTACTCTTAATTCTTTCAATATTAACTCTACCATACACTTTACCAGGTATACTCAAAAGACTTATTCCCCTATAATTTTTGCATTCTCTTTTATCCCCTTTGCCTTTATACAAAAGAACTATGCATGCTCTCTGCCATTCCTTAGGTACCTTACCCTCTTCCATACATTTATTTATATAATAGCACTAACCACTCCAAAACTATATCCCCACCTGCTTTTAACATTTCTTTCTTTATCCCATCAATCCCAGCTGCTTTACCTCCTATCATTCTCCCCACTGCCTCACGAACTTTCCCCACACTCACAACTGGCTCTTCCACACTCCTACAAGATGTTATTCCTCCTTGCCCTATACTCGAAATCACATCTTCTCTATCTTCATCAACATTTAACAATTCCTCAAAATATTCTTTCCATCTTCCTGATACCTCTAACTCTCCATTTAATAACTCTCCTCTCCTATTTTTAACAATCAAATCCATTTGTTCCATAGGTTTCCTCAACTTATTAATCTCACTTTAAAACTTTTTCTTATTTTCAACAAAAATTGTTGATAACATCTCACCCACTCCCTCATTTGATCTCTTTTTACATTGCTTCACCACTCTTCACCTCTCTTTTCCTCTCCATACATTCCTCCCTCCTTGCATTACTTCTACTTTGTAAAAAACCTCTCATATGATAACTTTTTCTCTCTTACTTTACATCGTCATTCCACCAACTGCTCTTCTTCCCTCCTGCACCCACTTTTCCGTAACCACAAACACTCTAAAACTTCATTCTTCAACTTACCCCATACATCTTCAACCCCATTCCCTATACTCTCACTAGCCCATCTATCCTCCAATAGTTGTTTATATCTTACCCTAACTGCCTCCTCCTTTAGCTTATAAACCTTCACTTCCCTCTTACATACTGCTTCCATTTTCCTAGTATCCCAATTACCTTTTACTCTCACTGTAGCTACAACTAAAAATTGATCTTATATATCTGTGGCCCCTCTATAAACATGTACATCCTGAAGTCTACCCAACAGTCTTTTTATCTACCAATACATAGTTCAATAAACTACCGTCATTACGCCCTGCGTCATGTCTTGTATAGTTATTTATCCTCTTGTTCTTAAAATATGCATTACCTATAACCAAACCTTTTCTATACAAAGTTCAATCAAAGGGCCCCCATTATCATTTACACCTGACACTCCAAACGTACCTACCACACCCTCTTTAAATGTTTCTCCTACTTTAGTGGGAGAGATACATTATCATATACACTTGGAAAATCCTAGAGGGATTAGTACCAAACTTGCACACGAAAATCTCTCCCTATGAAAGCAAAAGACTCAGCAGACGATGCAGCATATCCCCAATGAAAAGCAGGGGTGCCATATCACGATAAGAGAAAACACTAAGTGTCAGGGGTCCAAGACTGTTCAACTGCCTCCCAGCATACATAAGAGGGATTACCAATAGGCCCCTGGCTGTCTTCAAGCATGCACTGGACAGGCACCTAAATTCATTACCTGACCAGCCGGGCTGCAGTTCGTACGTCGGTTTGCATGCGACCAACAGTAACAGCCTGGTTGATCAGGCACTGATCCATCATGAGGCCTGGTCACAGACCGGCAGTTGGGGCGTTGACCCCCGGAACCCTCTCCAGGTGGGTCCCCTACCACAATTACTCTCTCACTTGGTTCAAAACTTCCAACACACTCACTTAACATCTCCCAAAATCTCTCTCTCTCTCCTCTACACTCCTCTCTTCTCCAGGTGCATACACACTTATTATGACTTACTTTTCGCATCCAACCCTTATTTTAATCCACATAATCCTTGAATTTATACATTTCTATTCCCTCTCCTCCTTCCATAACTGATCCTTCAACATTATTGCTACCCCTTCCTTAGCTCTAACTCTCTCAGATACCCCTAACTTAATTCCATTTATTTCTCCCCACTGAAACTCGCCTACCCCCTTCAGCTTTGTTTCACTTAGGGCCAGGACATCCAACTTCTTTTCATTCATGAGATTAACAATCATCTCTTATCATCCGCACTACATCCACGCACATTCAAGCATCCCAGTTTTATATTTTTTTTCCTTCACTTTTTTAGTATTTTCTACAAGAGAAGGGGTTACTAGGCTATTACTCCCGTCATTTTAGTCGTCTCATACGACACGCATGGCTTATGGAAAAAAAATTCTTTTCCTCTTCCCCATGGAGGAAAGAGAAAATAAAGAAAAACAAGAACTATTAAGAAAAAGAAGAAAAACCTAGACGTGTGTATGTATGTATATGCCTGTGTAGTGTGACCTAAAGTGTAAGTAGAAGTAGCAAGATATACCTGTTATCCAGCGTGTTTATGAGACAGAAACAAGACACCAGCAATCCTACCATCATGTAAAACAGTTTCAGGTTTCTGTTTCACAGTCATTCGGCAGGACGGTAGTACCTCCTGGAGTGAATATATATATATATATATATATATATATATATATATATATATATATATATATATATATATATATATATATATATATATATATATATATATATATATATATATATATATATATATATAAAGTATATATATGTATGTCAATTACTAAGTGCTATTGTCTTTAAAATTAAAACTATTTCATGAGATGAAGTTGTTTTGAGAATTTAAAATTCTGTATTCACGAGAGTTCAAACCTGAACTCTTAGAGTGATCAGTTTGATACAGTGCTTTCCCAGAGTGATCAGTTTGATACAGTGCTTTCCCAGAGTGATCAGTTTGATACAGTGCTTTCCCAGAGTGATCAGTTTGATACAGTGCTTTCCCAGAGTGATCAGTTTGATACAGTGCTTTCCCAGAGTGATCAGTTTGATACAGTGCTTTCCCAGAGGGATCACCATTCCTTCAGTCTCTAAGGGGTACCGAGATACTCCCGCCGGTAACCCTGTCACTCCTCTGCCGCCATGACACTCCTCCCCAACCAACCAACATCCCCCTGCTCCATTTCCTCGGATCTATTTTATCTACCACCCACCACCAAGATGGTTACCCATTATCCCCATACTTCCCTACCCACACCTGTAGGAAAATGTAGGGCAGCTTAATTCCTTGGATCTAGATCACCTACCACCCCCTCTGCTTGAAGGTGACCTGCTCACCAGCCCTCACCCTCCTTGTACACCTACCCACCAGCCTTGCCCACCCCTAACCCACCCTCACCAAAAATCCCCCACCCCCAGGATTATCCTCGTACCCACCACTGCAATTCAATCTCCACCCACGTGACTCTCCACCTCGCTCTCGATTCCTCACTCAATTTCCCCAATATTTCTTTTCAATTTTGTTCCATTAAGATGAAATAGTTCTGTCATTTAAGTTTACTCATCGACATACCGTAGTCTAAAAATTAATACTCAAGTCTTAGTTACCATTCTTAAGAATTTTATTTGTTAATCCTGGGAGAGGAAAAAACATATTTGTCAAGCAACATGTTCACACACGTGGTTTTATGGCATCAAGCAACATATCCACTCATGTGTTGCAATGACTTAAAGCAACATGTCTGGGCATCTTACTGACAAGGAGAATGATATGTGCTCTATTTTTAATAATTATTTTCTCTCGGGTTTCACACAGGAAGACATTAATAATATCCCAGTAATTAATTTTTATAGTGGCCCTGAAGAGATCAATTATGTAATATCAGTCACTAGCGAAATGGTTATGAAACAAGTAGACCGTCTGAAACAAAATAAATCGCCGGGTTCTGATGAGCTTTTTGCAAGGGTTCTTAAGGAATGCAAAATGGAACTCTGTGAACCAATATCTAACATTTTTAATTTATCTCTTCAAACAGGTGTAGTGTCTGATATGTGGAAGATGGCTAATGTAATTCCTATTTTTAAAGCAGGGGACAAGTCACTACCGTCAAATTACCGCCCAATAAGCCTGAACCTCAATTGTAGGCAAATTACTAGAGTCAATTATAGCTGATATTATTAGAAGCCATCTAGATAACCATAATTTGATTAATGATACTCAGCATGGATTCACGAGGGGCCGTTCCTGCCTATCTAATTTATTAACCTTCTTTAGTAAAGCTTTTGAGGCTGTTGATCACGATAAAAATTCGATATTGTTTATTTAGATTTTAGTAAGGCTTTTGATAGAGTACCACACCAGAGACTGTTAAAGAAAGTGGCAGCTCATGGCATTGGGGGAAAAGTGCTGTCATGGATCGAGTCATGGCTCACCAATAGGAAGCAGAGAGTGTGCATAAATGGGGTTAAATCCGAGTGGGGATTTGTAACAAGTGGTGTTCCACTTGTTGCTTATAATATATATCAATGACCTTGATGAGGGAATTACTAGTGATATGAGCAAATTCGCCGATGACACGAAGATAGGTAGGATAATTGTTTCAAACGTAGATGTCAGGGAACTTCAGGAGGATTTAGACAAACTCAATTCCTGGTCAGAAAAGTGGCAGATGCAGTTCAATGTAGATAAATGCAAGGTTCTGAAGCTCGGGAGTGTCCATAACCCAAGCACATATAAGTAAAATACAGTAGAACTTAGCCATACAGATTGCGAAAAGGACTTGGGGGTGATGGTAAGCAGCAACCTTAAATCAAGACAGCAATGCCTAAGCGTACGTAATAAGGCAAACAGATTATTGGATTTATATCAAGAAGTGTAAGCAACAGAAGTCCAGAGGTTATATTACAGCTTTATACATCGTTAGTAAGGCCTCATCACCTAGATTACGCAGCTCAGTTCTGGTCTCCATATTACAGACTGCATATTAATTCGTTAGAAAACATTCAGCCTAGAATGACTAAATTAATACATAGCATTATAAATCTCCGTATGAAGAAAGATTGAAGACCCTAAAATTACATTCACTTGTAAGACGTAGAATGAGGGGAGACATGATCGAGGTATACAAGTGGAAAATGGGTATTAACAAAGGGGATATAAATAAGGTCTTGAGGATATCTCTCCAAGAGAGAACCCGCAATAATGGATTCAAATTAGATAAGTTTAGATTTAGAAAGGATATAGGAAAGTATTGGTTTGGAAATAAGGTAGTTGATGAGTGGAACAGTCTGCCTAGTAGGGCTATTGAAGCAAGGACCTTGGGTAGTTTTAAATTTAGGTTGGATAAATTCATGAGTGAGAGGGGTTGGATTTGAGTGGAAATAGCACAAGAGTAAATAGAATTATCAAAGTTTATTTCTTGGGTGGGTAGCATTGAAGATTGGGTTGAACAAATATTCTGTTAGTGGGATGGAATGTGAAGGACCTGCAGTGTTCCTCCTTTCTTATGTTCTTATGTCTACACATACGTTATTATGGCATCAAGCTACATGTCCACACACATGCTGTTATGACTACAAGCTTCAAGTCCACATATGTGCTGTTATGCCTTGTCCTTTTATCGGGTAAGGCATCATATATGATGTGTAAAGAAATTTTAATCCTATATGGTGGTAATATAGGCAATTCTAATTTTCATGTTACATTTTATTCGGAGTATGTCACACTCATATAGGCTGCCTCCCAACCAGCGAACCGGGTGCTATGGGTTTAATGATCAATAGAGTACCCGTCATTAAAGCAATACCTTGGTTCATTGGCCAACCACAGACAAGTCCGCCAAAGCTGAAGCAACGTGGTTCACTTGTGCCAAGCAAATTGTCAGACTTGCATGAGCTGTTGGATGATTATGGTGCACTCTCTCTGGTATCTGTTTCTGCCATCTTTTGTTACCGTGTTGTACACTTACTATTCAACCTCTGTACATACTTGTATATATTTGGCAAATTATATCTGGTGAATGAAATACAAGTACTGTACTATTGAGTTTTGTTTGTTCCACTTTGCCTCCCATTACAACCAGGCTGTTTTTGTAACAGGCCATAAAATATACTTTCTGATGGAATCTAATATGATGCCTTGCCTGACAATGATAAAACCATAAATATACTTCAGGCATCAGATCTGATGCCATACCTGACAATAGTGTATCAATGAATCATAAAAACTAATAATAAATAATAAAATGCATATACGTATGTACATTTAAGGTTTATTAATAAAAATCTGGGTGAAAATAAATAGGAACTTAATTTCAAACTGGTAACCATATTTGTACTATTTTCCATGATACGAAAATTTAAAAAAATATAATGAAATATTGATTTGGTACAAAAACAAATGAGTACTCTTTCTACATTTGTTGTAACATGGAATTACATTATTTTATTATGGACTTTAAAGTAAATGAAAATCTTTGAAACAATTCCAGGCTGGGTTTAGACATAGTCTGACTTGGCATAATCTAATAATGTTTGAGTTTTGTCCTCTTGTCCTTGTTGCTGCATAACTTACATGAAAGCCTCTGTGTACAAAGCCTTTTTGCATGCTGATACCGGAAAGTTGTCATTTCTCTCTGATTACCGCTACCAAAATCAACTGACACATTTGAAGCATTTGAAGTGCTTGAATAAGACACTGGAGATTGTCTCAGGCTCAGCTATTCTCAGATTCCATCTCCTCTACGGTGTCCTCATCAGTGTCAGTTACATCATTATCATCTGTCATGACATAATTTTTTATCTTTGTGATATTTAAAACACATTTTCATTGAAGTGAAATGACCAGAAAACACAAAAAGAGCATGCCAGTTTAGCACATCTTTATAAATTTATGAAGATTTTTTTGCTTAGGTAACGTCAGTTGCATGCAATTCCTGGTTATGAATGACACAAATAATTTTACCAATGTCGCGCCAGACATCACATATGATGCTTTCATTGTCACATATTGTTTCACCTTTGTTGAGCAAGGCATCATATACGATGCCTTAAATTTTATATAAGTTCAAGTGCAATCATTTGTTACTAATCATTGACACAAGCACTTCATTTGTATATCAAAATGATATTCAAACATTCAATAAAGCACTGGATATATGTTTAGTAACTTACTGACATTGTGGAGTGGTAAAAACTGATGAGATATCCAGATTGTGAGGGGTGAAATTCCTTCTCCTTCACCAAGTGGCATGATGCTGAACACTTCAGGTGCCACCAGCCAACAGCAATCAACAACTCAAAAGCCACTCACTAGTGAAGCTCTGCCTAGGTTTTTGATTGCTTGGATCAAGATAAAAACTCTGAGTATGCATGTTTTTGTGGTATCTTGAAAACCATGCATTTTTAGCATCATATATAATGTGGTGCCTGACAAAGAGATAACCCATTGTCAGAATATATTGCTTTGTCAAGCAATCTATCCACATATGTGTTATGACTCCAAGCTACATGTCCACACATGTGATATTATGACTCCAAGTTTTCTTCCACTGGTAAACAAAGCTAAATAAAAAACACAATAATATCGTTTTACAAATTGTATCAGGATATCCGTATCCTCTTAAACGTAACACTGTAAGTTTTCTCCTTTCACATTACTTAATGAACTATACTTAAATGCTTTATTATGTGTTAGTCAAAATATTATTGTACCGAACGTGTTAACAGAGACAATATTCTCAGTTTTTAAAGTGAATACAAACACGATTGCACGTCAACGTTGATCCTCCTGGACTATCCTGGGTTAATCCTCGGTAAATATCCCTGTATTATCATTCAGTTTCCCATGGATATAAACCTGAAAGTGAAAGACTTAAGTTTAAAAGAGGTAAAACAAGAAGGTAGTCTTAAGAACTTTGTGAAAGAAGGTAATTCGCAAGATAGACACTGTAAATCAAAGCAGCGTAATAAAACATATTAATGTCCTTTTACTTGCTTTAAACATTACATAAGTTACAAAGTGTTTCTTCCAGAAGAATGTATCACAGGTACCTCATAGGTTTCTTAATGTCATCATCACTCCTCCAAAGTGGATCTTTTGTATTGAGTCAAGATGAAGACGATCCACTGACGAACTAATAATTCCCACAGATCCACCACCACCAGCACCACCACCAGCACCATCAGCACCACCACCAGCACCATCACCAACACCATCACCAACACCACCACCAGCACAGCACATCCTCCATCATCCCACAGATCCACCACCAGCATCATCACCACCATCAGCACCACCACCACCACCATCACCACCATCAGCACCACCACAACCAGCACAACATATCTTCCACCATCCCACAGATCCACCAGCACCACCAGCAACACATCCTCCACCCCACAGATCCACCAGCACCACCAGCAACACATCCTCCATCACCTCACAGATCCACCAGCACCACACAACCTCCACCACCCCACAGATCCACCAGCATCATCACCACCAGCACCACACAGCTACCACACAATCACGCACCTACAGCCAGACTGCGGTAGCATCCACCGATGCATCCAGGCTTAGATCCGACACAGCACCTATAGCACCAAGCGGGTGAAGCACACACTGCACCACTGGGTGACGCAAGCACACTGATCACCAGCTGTGAAGCAAGCAACTGATCACCAGGGGTGAAGAGACAATCACCAGCGGGGAGCAACACATGATACACCAGCTTAAGCAAGCACACTGATCACCAGCGGGAAGCAGAGCACACTGATGCACCAGGCTGGGTGAAGGCAGAGCACACTGATGCACCAGGCTGGGTGAAGGCAGAGCACACTGATGCACCAGGCTGGGTGAAGGCAGAGCACACTGATACACCAGGCTGGGTGAAGGCAGTGCACACTGATGCACCAGGCTGGGTGAAGGCAGAGCACACTGATGCACCAGGCTGGGTGAAGGCAGAGCACACTGATACACCAGGCTGGGTGAAGACAGAGCACACTGATGTACCAGGCTGGGTGAAGGCAGAGCACACTGATGCACCAGGCTGGGTGAAGGCAGAGCACACTGATGCACCAGGCTGGGTGAAGGCAGAGCACACTGATGCACCAGGCTGGGTGAAGGCAGAGCACACTGATGCACCAGGCTGGGTGAAGGCAGAGCACACTGATACACCAGGCTGGGTGAAGGCAGAGCACACTGATGACCAGAGAATGATACAGCTTAAGAGCAAAATGACCGACGGTAACAGAGACAATATTCCAGTTGGTAAGCAGACACTGATCCGGCTGGGTAACCGAAACCTGATTCACAGTCTGGTAAACAAATGAAAGACAGTGGGTAACAGAAGTGCAAGACTGGAGAAGACAGAGACACTGATCAAGCGGTAAAAAACAATATGCCTGCTAACAACATATCAGGCTTCAGAAGAATGATCACAGGTGTAAGGCCACACTCTCAAAGGCTTGTATGACAGAGAACGATCCACTGGAACAAACCACGATACACCACGACACCACGCACCTAGCACCACAAGCAACACACTACACCACCAAGCAAGACACTCATCACCACGACAACACATATCACCAGCTGAACACACACCACACTAGCACCAGCGATACCACACCACGATCACCAGCAAAGCAAACACACGATCACCAGCGAAGCAACACACTCATCACCAGCTGGAACAACACACGATCACCAGCTTAACAGACCAACATCACGTCAAGCCAGACACACTGATGCACAGCTGTGGCGGAATATAGGGGTGAGCAACTATGCACAGGCGGGGAGGGAGAAGAGCACCAGGCGGCAGAGCACACTGATGCAGGCTGGGTGAAGGCAGAGCACACTGATACCAGGCTGGGTGAAGCAGAGCACACTGATCACCAGGCTGGGTGAAGGCAGAGCACACTGATCACCAGGCTGGGTGAAGGCAGAGCACACTGATCAGGCTGGGTGAAGGCAGAGCACACTGATCACCAGGCTGGGTGAAGGCAGAGACACTGATGCACCAGGCTGGGTGAGGCAGAGCACACTGATGACCAGGCTGGGTGAAGGCAGAGCACACTGATCACCAGGCTGGGTGAGCAGGCACACTGATGCACCAGGCTGGGTGAAGGCAGAGCACACTGATGCACCAGGCTGGGTGAGGCAGAGCACACTGATGCACCAGGCTGGGTGAAGCAGAGACACTGATCACCAGCTGGGTGAAGAAGAGACACTGATCACCAGGCTGGGTGAAGGCAGAGCACACTGACCAGCTGGGGGCAAGACACTGATGCACCAGGCTGGGTGAAGCAGAGCACAGATCACCAGGCTGGGGAGCAGCACCTGGTGACAGCTGTGAAGGCAAGGCAGACACCAGGCGGGTGAAGGCAGAGCACACTGATACCAGGCTGGGTGAAGGCAGAACACTGATGACCAGGCTGGGTGAAGGCAGGCACACTGATGCACCAGGCTGGGTGAAGGCAGAGCACACTGATGCACCAGGCTGGGTGAAGCAGAGCACACTGATGCACCAGGCTGGGAAGGCAGAGCACACTGATACACCAGGCTGGGTGAAGGCAGAGCACACTGATGCACCAGGCTGGGTGAAGCAGAGCACACTGATGCACCAGGCTGGGTGAAGGCAGAGCACACTGATGCACCAGGCTGGGTGAAGGCAGAGCACACTGATGCACCAGGCTGGGTGAAGGCAGAGCACACTGATGCACCAGGCTGGGTGAAGACAGAGCACACTGATGCACCAGGCTGGGTGAAGGCAGAGCACACTGATGCACCAGGCTGGGTGAAGGCAGAGCACACTGATGCACCAGGCTGGGTGAAGGCAGAGCACACTGATGCACCAGGCTGGGTGAAGGCAGAGCACACTGATGCACCAGGCTGGGTGAAGGCAGAGCACACTGATGCACCAGGCTGGGTGAAGGCAGAGCACACTGATGCACCAGGCTGGGTGAAGGCAGAGCACACTGATACACCAGGCTGGGTGAAGACAGAGCACACTGATACACCAGGCTGGGTGAAGGCAGAGCACACTGATACACTAGGCTGGGTGAAGGCAGAGCACACTGATGCACCAGGCTGGGTGAAGGCAGAGCACACTGATGCACCAGGCTGGGTGAAGACAGAGCACACTGATGCACCAGGCTGGGTGAAGGCAGAGCACACTGATACACCAGGCTGGGTGAAGGCAGAGCACACTGATGCACCAGGCTGGGTGAAGACAGAGCACACTGATACACCAGGCTGGGTGAAGGCAGAGCACACTGATGCACCAGGCTGGGTGAAGTCAGAGCACACTGATGCACCAGGCTGGGTGAAGGCAGAGCACACTGATGTACCAGGCTGGGTGAAGGCAGAGCACACTGATGTACCAGGCTGGGTGAAGGCAGAGCACACTGATGCACCAGGCTGGGTGAAGGCAGAGCACACTGATGCACCAGGCTGGGTGAAGGCAGAGCACACTGATGCACCAGGCTGGGTGAAGGCAGAGCACACTGATGTACCAGGCTGGGTGAAGGCAGAGCACACTGATGTACCAGGCTGGGTGAAGGCAGAGCACACTGATGCACCAGGCTGGGTGAAGGCAGAGCACACTGATAGCACCAGGCTGGGTGAAGGCAGAGCACACTGATGCACCAGGCTGGGTGAAGGCAGAGCACACTGATGCACCAGGCTGGGTGAAGGCAGAGCACACTGATGCACCAGGCTGGGTGAAGGCAGAGCACACTGATGCACCAGGCTGGGTGAAGGCAGAGCACACTGATGCACCAGGCTGGGTGAAGGCAGAGCACACTGATGCACCAGGCTGGGTGAAGGCAGAGCACACTGATGCACCAGGCTGGGTGAAGGCAGAGCACACTGATGCACCAGGCTGGGTGAAGACAGAGCACACTGACGCACCAGGCTGGGTGAAGACAGAGACACTGATGCACCAGGCTGGGTGAAGACAGAGCACACTGACGCACCAGGCTGGGTGAAGGCAGAGCACACTGATGCACCAGGCTGGGTGAAGGCAGAGCATACTGACGCACCAGGCTGGGTGAAGGCAGAGCACACTGATGCACCAGGCTGGGTGAAGGCAGAGCACACTGACGCACCAGGCTGGGTGAAGACAGAGAAGGAGTCTTCACACAATGGAAAGCACGTTGTCAGATAATGGAATATCCATTCATTTCTGGTCTAGATGTTATTTTTGGATATGTTGCAATATTTTACACACACACACACACACACACACACACACACACACACACACACACACACACACTGGAGTATGCAGCACCAGTTTGGAACCCACACCTGGTCAAGCACGTCAAGAAATTAGAGAAAGTGCAAAGGTTTGCAACAAGACCAGTCCCAGAGCTAAGGGGATTGTCCTACGAAGAAAAGTTAAGGGAAATCGGCCTGACGACACTAGAGGACAGGAGGGTTAGGGGAGACATGATAACGACATATAAAATACTGCGAGGAATAGATAAGGTGGACAGAGACAAGATGTTCCAGAGAGGGGACACAGAAACAAGGGGTCACAATTGGAAGTTGAAGACTCCTATGAATCAAAGGGATGTTAGGAAGTATTTCTTCAGTCATATAGTTGTCAGGAAGTGGAATAGCCTAGACAGCGACATAGTGGAGGCAGGAACCATACATAGTTTTAAGACGAGGTTTGATAAAGCTCATGGAGCAGGGAGAGAGAGGACCTAGTAGCAATCAATGAAGAGGCGGGGCCAGGAGCTATGAATCGACCCCTGCAACCACAAATAGGTGAGTACAAATAGGTGAGTACACACACACTACACACATCCAAGGAGGAATCAAAGAGGCTGCTAAGTGAATTAGATACCTCGAAGTTTGTGGGACTAGACATCTCTCCGTGGGTCCTGCGAGAGGGAGCAAAGACGCTGTGTGTGCCACTAACAACAATCTTCAACACATTTATCGAAACTTGGCAACTACCTGAGGTGTGGAAGACTGCAAATGTAGTCCCAATCTTTAGGAAAGGAGACAGGCAGGTGGCATTAAACTACAGACCACTGTCACTAACATATATTGTACGCAAATTCGTTGAGAAGCTTATCAGGGAAAGACTGGTAGAGAACCTAGAAAGGAATGAGCTTATACACGATAACCAGCATGATTTTAGGGATGGTTAATCCTGTGTCAGAAACCTACTGGAGTTCTGGGACAAGGTAACAGAAGTAAGGCAGGAGAGAGAGAGGGGTGGGTAGATTGTATTTTCTTGGACTGTATGAGAGCGTTCGACACAGTTCCGCACAAGAGAATAGTGCAAAAGCCAGAGGACTAGGCAGGAATAACAGGAAAGACGCTGCATTGGAACAGGGAATACCTGACAGAAAGGAAACAGCGAGTGATGGTAGGTGGCGAGGTATCAGTGGGCGCCTGTGACGAGAGAGGTTTCACAAGGGTCAGTCCCAGGGCCAAAACTGTTTCTGGAATATGTGAATAACATGACAGAAGATATAAAGAGTCCAGTATGGGCCGGTTGGCTTATTGCAGTGCTCCTCTTTTCTTATGTTCTTATGTAAAGTGGATAATAAAAGTGGACGAGGATCAGACAGGATACAAAGGCATCTGGACAAGCTGCAAGCCTGGTCCAGCAACTGGCTTCTGGAGTTTAACCCCACCAAGTGCAAAGTCATGAAGAGTGGGGAAAGACAAAGAAGACCGCAGTCGGAGTACATAAGTGGTCAAAGGCTGCAAATCTCAGTCAAGGAAAGGGATCATGGGGTGAGTATCATACCGAGCATATCTCCTGAAGCACACATCAAACAAATGACTGTTGCAGCATATGGGGCGCCTGCGAACCTAAGAATAGCATTTCGACACCTAACCAAGTAGTCCTTCAAGACACTGTATACCATGTACGTCAGGCCCTTATTGGAGTATTCAGTACCAGTATGGAACAAACACCTCAGAGTCCAAGCTCTGAGGAAATCGATGTCATTTTCCCATTTTAATCTGAGACAAACACGTAGCAATATGTACTTGAAATGTATACCTCAAACCTCATGTACTGTATATGCAATCTTTGTACCAGCAATATATCTTTTGAAGTCTCGTGTATGTATGTATATATATATATATATATATATATATATATATATATATATATATATATATATATATATATATATATATATATATATATATAGGTGTTTTACCGTCATCCGAGGACATGCGGTGGTATGGGTGCCTCTGAACTAATTTCATTCTACTCTGTTTTTTTGTTATCCTAGGAAAGAGTAAGGTGATGAGGATAACAAAAAAAATTAGGTAACGGAAGATTACATGTCAGATTGGAGGGAGAGAGTATGGAGGAAGTGAATATATTCAGATACTTGGGAGTGGATGTGTCAGCAGATGGGTCTATGAAAGATGAGGTTAATCATAGAATTGAAGAGGGGAAAAAGGTCAGTGGTGCACTGAGGAGTGTGTGGAGACAGACCTTTATCCATGAAAGCAAAGAGGGGAATGTATGAGAGTATAGTTATACTAACGCTCTTGTATGGGTGTGAGGCATGGGTTGTGAATGTTGCAACAAGGAGAAGGCTGGAGGCAGTGGAGATGTCATGTCTGAGGGCAATGTGTGGAGTTCTAGTCCCTAGAACAGGTCATGTGACTTGAGAAAATACTTTTCACAGTGGATAATATACATATAGATTCCAATTATTCTCTGTAACCCCTTAATAAAAGAAAATAAGTGAATGTACTCTTTGTTCGTTTAAAAGCCATAGCCTGGGGTTTTGGAATGTTCCCCGTGGTACTCAGAAGTATCATTTTATATATTACTAAATATGTTCCTAAATATTCCTAAATCCTCCTAAATATATTCTTAAATATTGTCTACCAGTCTTCTCAATATAGATTACTATGCCTTTTTTGGGTATCTTTTATGCCTTTCCGATAATATTTATATGATCAAATTTTCTTTTTCGAATATATTTTAACCCCACTATCTATGCTATCACTTAATCTTGTGTACCTGTCCACGTATGGTACAGTAACAGTTAAGTCGGTTATATAGTATGCCATCATTATTATTACATCCTCAGGTTCTCAAGGCCTGTTAACCTGGTCGTAAAAGGGAGCTTGGAGCAAAGTAAACACAACAGAAAAACTTTTAATTGTATTTTCCTTCACGAAGTATATATAGATTTATACAAAGTATGTACACTATATACAGCAGAATAGGTATTAGTGCACGCCACGGTAGTCAAGGCAAAACAGCAGCCAAGAGACAAGAGACAACCATGCAGCAACCAGCCCAGAATGAAAATGACAAGGGTAAAAACGTGTGTGGTAACCACATCATCTTCACAATTGCCAGATCCACATTATGACTGGCTGAACCTAGGTACTGATCTGATGATGGGGCCCTGATCATCAGATCCTTAGTGTCTGGTTCGCTGGTTGGGGAGGTAGCATTTTATGAAGGTGTGACATGCACCGAATGAAAGTTACGCACTCTTTGCATGCCACCCCCCCACCCCAAGAGGGTTCAGGATTAGGCTTCCACCTCCAATGGGTATTGTGCTGTCATGGCACGTTACAATAATGGGACCGCCTTTCCTCTCAACCATCCCATTCATTAGATAAAGCTCAACTTTTCTCGAGACATAAAGTCTGGCTTTAAACTTTAGAGTGAGACAGCAGACAGTAGGGCTGTCGTAGGTCCAAGATAAAGCAAAATATCCCCTCACTAAAAAAAAACCACAAATTCAATAATATATAGAAAAGGGGGAAAAGAGCTGGCTCTACCCAATGTCCCTAACACATCCTAACCTAATATTCTAGATAACACATCAGACCCGGGGTATTTTCTTTTCCAGAGATGTGCCTAATACATAGTTTATAGGGTTGCAGCCTTATACTCCATCGCATGAGTCTTGTGTTGTGATTCGTTATGGAATTAATATATACCAGAGGGTTGTTGTCGCTGTAGATGGTGATCACTTGAGAAGACTGGCCCACATATATTTCAAAGTGCTCTAATGCCAGTATCAGAACGAGAGGTTCTTTTTCAAGTGTGGAGTAGGCCCTCTGGTGAGGTAAATACTTGGCAGAGTAGTAAGAAACAGGCTGCAATCCATCGTCCCGGATTGCAAAAGTACTGCCCCCACCCCAGACTCACAAGTATCAAGCTGTAACCTGGAGTTTACCTGGAGAGAGTTCCGGGGGTCAACACCAATGCGGCCCGGTCTGTGACCAGGCCTTATGGTGGATCAGAGCCTGATCAACCAGTGTGTTACTGCTGGCCGCACGCAGTCCGACGTACGAACCACAGCCCGGCTGGTCAGGTACCGACTTTTGGTGCCTGTCCAGTGCCTGCTTGAAGACAGCCAGGCGCCTTGGGACTGAGGATGATAGGCAGTGGATAGGTTGTGAACTATTCCCAGCCTAGTTAATGCTTCCCTAAATGCTTTGGCAGTGAAGTTAGTGCCTTCATCACTTTGAATAGATTTAGGAATGCCAAAGCAGGAGATAAACTTAGTTAAGGCCTTAAGAAATGCTTTGGTATTTATACTGTGCATAGGGACTGCCTCTGGATATCTAGTTACTCTATCCATAATAGTAAATAAATATTGATGTCCAGACTTAGACTTAGGTAGTGGACCTACACAATCTATGATTAATTCTGCAAAAGGTTCTCCATCAGCGGGTATGGGATGGAGAGGTGCAGGTTTAATGGGGTGTCCAGGTTTCCCTACCTGCTGACATTCTCGACAACAACGGATATGATTCTTTACATCTTGCCTTAACTTTGGCCAAAATAATTCTTTTAATATTCTATAGATAGTTTTGGTAATTCCAAAATGGCCTCCTAAGGAAGAGTTATGGGCTATATTTAATATTTGGGATCTAATTTTTTTGGGAACTACTAATCTGGCCGTTTGTGGTCTTCCCTCCACCTCCTTACCAGTTTCAGTGCAGATTAAGAAGTCGTTTTTATTTTCATATTTGACTTGGTGATCTGAAAGGAGATTTACCCATGGCTGCATTAAAAGCAAAATTTAATGAAGGGTCTTTTCGCTGTTCCTCCTGAAAGGACAGTCCCTCTGGCATGGAAACAGAGACATCTGGCATTCCTGCAACCCTGGAATAGGAAGGCTTGATCTGGGTCTGTTCACTAAATTTACGAGGCCCTGGCCAGTTTTCCTCGTAAAACAAATTGGCTAGTCCGAGATCAGAGTCGTCCAAGGACGAGCTAACATTCTCATCAGACATCCCTTGGGACTTTGCCTGAGTTATGGCCAACATCGGGGAAGAATTAGTCATTATTGGTTCAGTACATTTAGTAGACTTAATGCTATTAGCCAATAATAACACGACATCTTTCATAGGAAATCCGTCAGAAACACCTACAGTCAAATACCCGTGTAGTATTTACTCTGCACATATATTTTATGCAAAGGGACAGAAAATACTGCTCCTCCAAAAGCTTCTAAAAGAACAGCGGATTGTAATGAGGTTTGTTCAGAAAGGGGAAGTACTCCCTCTCTTATAAGTGGGCAATATGCTCCAGTATCCCTAAAGGTTCTGACTTCAGTTTTCTTTGAATTTTTCTGAAGGTATATTTGACAATTGCTATAGTAGGGGGCCATCGAAGGGGATGGCCCCCTACTTCTTTCTGAGTCATATTACTAGGGACATTATAAGTTTTCCCTAATGGTTGGGGGTTATTTGGGCAATTGGGTCTGATGTGGCCAGGTTTATAACTACACAGGAAACATACAACCTCAGCTTTAACTTTGTCTCCTCGCTAATTTTGTGACTTGCGCCACTCTGGATACTGCCTTCGTGAATCACCATGTTGAGTAGTTTGAGGTCACTCACCATGTTGACCATGAGTTGAGTGACATTGCTAGCCAGGTGACTTAGATGGCTGCCGTCGGGATTCACCTTCATCCTGACATTTCGTTCTCCATTCAGGAACTCTTCTTTGATGATCTCTGCTCATGCCAGGCTGTTGAGGAAAGAGATAAGACCGCTCGGACAAGGAGCGGTTAGTTTAAAGAAAATCAGCCAACCTGGCTGCCTCCAATGCAGTATCAAGATATAAGCTGCACAAGATTATCAAAATCAGCGACACCACTTGCCTTGTACCACTTTGTGAAAGCCCTGGTCTACTGTCTTACAAAATCAACATAAGACTGACCCAGCTGCCATCTGCCTAGTCTGAATTCTTTCCTATACTTGGCAGGAATACATTGATAAGCCCCAAGAACAGTCGTTTTCACTATCCGATAGTTGCCAAAATTTTCATTGTTTAACACAGATGTAAACTCCTGTGCCTTACCAAACAACGTTGTATGCACCAATGCTGCCCAATGCACCTCAGGCCACCCTAAATCTCGACCCTGATTTTCGAAAGCTTCGAAAAATTGTTCAGGCTCTGCTTCAACAAAACGAGGAATAAACTGTACTGCCCTTTGCAAACTGAAGTCATCTACAGCCTGTTTGAATTGCCTTTTCTCCTTCTCTCTATCAAACTCCTCCTTAGCAAATGCTCGCTGCTCTTTGGTTTGTTCAAGATTGAGTCTGGCTAACTCAAGAGCCAATGAAGCGGACTCGCCTGTAGACAAACCCAACACACCTGTGGCTTCACGAGACTGCTGAAAATATTCAGGAGTTGTGTGTGTCCCATTATTCTGCAGATACCTTAGTGGAGATCTACGGCTAACGGCTCCTGTAGCGAGAGAAACGTTAGTCTGATGTGCCATAGTTTCAGTTTTTAGCTTGGCCAGAATAATATCACGCAGCTGCGCAGCAGTAAGAGTATTTTGATAGTCAATACCAATAGAACGAGCAATTCGCCAACAATGCTGTAGATAAAATTTGGACAGGTTTTGTAGAGTGAACTCAGACACTAATCGCCTGATTCAGATAGGTAGCATTAACCCCAATGTAACAAGCTGTTTGCAAATTGCTCAAGCCGCTATGCACTGTACGACTGCAGAATACACGATAGCAAGGCTGACACGCAATAGCAAAGCCAACTGTAGAATACTCACACAATAGTGAAGCGAATGCAAAGTTGACACACAAAATTCGTGAAGCATTGGCAAATCTGACGCAATGCCAGATAGCAAGCTATCTAAATGATACAAAGACTAGCTCCTTCTCCAGCTTCAACTCTAGGCTCAGCTCCTGCTCTAAGTCCAGCTCCAGCTCCCGGACAGGCTACCCATATTACAACCTCAGGTTCTCAAGGCCTGTTAACCTGGTCATAAAAGGAAGCTTGGAGCAAAGTAAACACAGTAGAAAAACTTTGAATTGTATTTTCCTTCATCAAGTATACAAAGTATGTACACTATATACAGCAGAATAGGTATTAGTGCATGCCACGGAAGTCAAGGCAAAACAGCAGCCAAGAGACAACTGTGCATCAACCAGCACAGAATAAAAATGACAAGGGTAAAAACGTGCATAGTAACCACATCACCTTTACAATTGCCAGATCCACATGATTTGCTGAACCTAGGTACTGATCTGATGATGGGGCCTCGATCATCAGATCCTTAGTGCCTGGTTTGCTGGTTGGGGAGTTAGCCTTTTATGAAGGTGTGACATGCACTGAATAAAGGTTACGTACTCTTTGCATGCCACAATTATCGACATAGACACTGGTCAAGCACCAACATTCCATCATGAAGCCACCTGGTATAATGAGCAATCCTGTGATTTTGTGTAGCATTGTTGTTCAAGATTGTCTACATTAGACTACTATGTAGCTATCGATCTTGTATAACCCATAATTTGAATTATATACAGTGTTCCTGTCATGTTTCAAAAGAGAAGATTCAATTGTGTTTCTTTGTATTCGTCGCTCAGGCTTGGTAGTGAGCGGTCGCACACTGTGCTTCGCTCCTCTGGCTGGGATTGATGGTTGGTTTTCGCAAAAATGGCACAGGCTGGCAGAAGGCGAATAAACACAGTGTTCATAGAGCTTCTCCATGGCACGATTTATGGATCTATGGCTTCAGTATTACTTCCTGCCATTCTATGGGATACCACATAAACAACGCAGATTTATATGGAGTGGCACTGAATGGAGATACAAGTATATTTGTAAAGCTATGCTCTTCCACTGTGTATGAAAGCCTGGTGGAAAAGTACCAGGTAGTGTGTCTAGCTGTCAACTCTGCTGTGGAAGTATGCTTACATGACATCTTGCACTTCTATTCCTGGGTAAACACGAATGTACCTTTTGAAGCAGATGGGGAAGTTCTACATGCTGCCTTTGAGGCATATGGGACTGTACATATGGCAACGGTTGGCAAGTGAATTGAGGGACTCTATGCTGGATTGCCTGAAGGGTCCTACACACTTAAGATGACCCTTCAGTACCCAATACCGTCCTACGTGGTAATGGCAGACTTCAGGACTCAAGTTTTTGTCATACGCTGGTCAGAGGCATACCTGCCGCCTTTGTGGTGCATTTGAGCATGTTGCGGCTCAATGCAAGTGGAGGCAGGGGGCGTGTCCTGCCTTTAAGGTGACAAAGGATTACTTCAGGTGAGAGGAGGAGACCCTTCCCACAGAGGTGGGAAGTGAGCAGTGTGCCTCTGGTGTTGTAGAGGTTAGCGGGACCGGCAGAGGACTGTCTGACTTTGACATTGGATACACAGGTGGTGGAGACAACGCAGGAGGAAGTCGAAGATGTCTCGGGTATTGAAGGTGGAGAGCTGGAGAAATCCATCAATGTAGTGTTGAGAGACCTTTTGGGCAGTCAGGTAGAGGCACAGGTACAGAGCCTCGATTTGGACCTCACTGCAGAGGTGGGGGATACTGTCAGTCGTGTTGAGCTTCTGCTTGAGGTGGAGGGGAATCAGTTGCAAACCCAGATGGTGGAGGTTGAGATACACAGGGAGGGCAGTCTGGATTAGGTAATGCAGGTGGAGGGGGAGACCCGCAAGCGTGCGGCGGGTCCTTCTGATTTGGAGGACATTCTTACACCTGGGCAGTGCTCAGGAAAGAATACATGGGCAGAGGTGTCATCACGTGGAATGGGAAGTTCTAAAGGAATGAGTGTGTCTAAGGGTCAAGCTTAGGGAGGCCCTGGACTGAAAGGAAGCGTGGCTGGTTTGTTGATGTGTTGAGGCATAACAGGATTGAGGTAGCAATGGTGCAAGAACATAATTTTCCACTGGAGTGTCCTTTGTGTATTGAAGGTTATAAGGTTGTGTATTAATTAAAGGGCGGTGTAGTGATTCGGGAGTTTAGCCCGTTCGTGGTTAAGCATAGAGAGGAGGGGGAGAGGGAAGGGTGATAAGGGTGGATGGGTTGTGGGGAGTTAGGGTGTCGTTTGTTTGCGTGTATGGGACGGTGGAAGGGGATGCACGCATTAAGACTAATTTCGTTAATGAAGTGCTTGTATATCATTTGAGATCACTGTTGGAGGTCACGTTTGTAGCGGGTGATTGGAATTGTGTTTTAAGAGCAAGAGATGTGGAGCCGCGGGGTGCAGGTTTTTGTTCTGTGGTGTTGAGGGATCTGATACGGGGGTGGGACTTCGGGATGTAGAAGATGAGGGGGAGGGGGTAGTTACACACTCTTTTTGAGAGGGAGATATGCTGCCAGGCTAGATAGGATTTATGTAACGAGGGCAGTGATAGTTAGGAAGGTGGGGATTTTAGATGTTTTCTTTTCGGATCATAGGGGTGTACAGGTGGAGGGGGAATGGGGAGATCTGCCTCGACGTTTTGAGAGTTTTTGGAAGTTGAATGTATGGTTATTGAAGAGTGAGGAGGGGAGGGAGTTAATTACCATTTTGTCCTAGGCACATGTCGATTAGACACTAGGCCTGTTGTATATATATGTGTGTGTGTGTGTGTGTGTAACGAAACACTTCGAAATGTTTCGGCCCCACCGGGAATTGAACCTGGGCCCTCTGTGCGTGAAGCAAGAGCGCTAGCCACCATGCCATCGGGGCGTGTAGTTGTTTGCTAACTGGTGGTCCCGGTTGTGGGAAGAGGGGCAGTCGGAGAGTGATGTCATTCAATGGTGAGACTCAGTAGCAAAGGGGAAAATCAAGGAGTTTTACATGCGTAATGGGCTCATGGAAAAAAAACTGGCTTATGGTTTGAGAGGGTACCTGGAGGGGCAGTTAAGGGATTGTTATGGGGAAGGGGGGCGTTGCGGGCTATCCTGTGGAAGACATTGCTGGAGTGAAAGAATAGTTAAGGGAGATGCATAATGATCGTTTCGATGGTGCCCGTGTGAGGGGGGCTGGAGGTGGTTTTGTGGGGGAATAGGCCATTGGCCTGTGTCCTTAGGGGACAGAAACAGAGGCGACGTGCAACAGAGATGATGGGGTTGACTGTGGAGGAAGAGTTAAGGGGCTATGTACGTGGGCAGGAACTGGTTACGATGGAAGGTATGAGTGGGTATGTGGAGGCTTGGTGTCTGGAGCACATGAAAAGTAGAGGTATTCAAGGGAAGGCATTAACAATCATGGGTGGGTGTGTGCAATATCTGTTGGAAACGAGTGATAGAGAATTATTAAATGGTAATATTAGCGAGTTAGAGGTATGGGAGGCATTGGCAGGCATGCAGAAGGGAAAGTCACCGGGTCTAGATGGACTGCCTAGTGACTTTTATGTACAAAACTGGGAAGTGATGAACGACTTTTTGGTGACCTTGTTTAATGAGATGAAAATGAGGGGAGTCATGGGTGAGCTGCAGAGCACTGCTGTGGTGGTGCTGGTGTCAAAGGGTATGGTGAAACGTAAGGTGCAGGATTATAAACCCATCTGACTGATGTGTGGGGATTATAAAGTTTTTGCAAAAATTTTAGGGAATAGAATTTAAAGGGTACTTGATAGAGTAATTGGTGGGGGACAATTTGGTATACCGGGTAGGACAATATTTGAGGGACATGGCAGAATTCGAGATTTCATTGAGCAATGGCAAGGGGTGGGGGGTGTTGGAGTTTTAGCCCTAGATTGGAGGGATGCTTACGATAGCATGGAGAGTGAGGCATTGTGGAGTATCATGCGTTGGCAGCAGTTTGGATTTTATATTGAGGGGCGAAGGCATGTGTGCAAGTTAATGGGAGGGTAGGTGCAAGAGTGGGTATGGACCAAGGTTTATGGCAAGGGTGTTCTTTATCCCAGATTTTGTTTGCCTGTTTACAGGATCCCTTTTATAAAGAGATTGAAGTAAGTGGGGGGGGGGTGGCCTCACGGAGGGAGGGGGGCCTGGCATTGCAGAGTGTGCAGTAAAGCAATAGGTTTGAGCATAAATGTGGAAAAGTCAAAGTTGATGGAAGTGGGGAATTGGGTGGGGGAGTGGCCTGTGGTACAGCGGGTGAAGATTTGTGGAGTCTTTTATATAAGGGATATGTGGGAGGCAAGGGAGGATAATTCAGGGAGGGTTTTGGAGAGTGTCCTGGGACGCTTGGGGGGTAGCGGTCAGTTACTCACGCTGCAACAGCGGGCGGTGATTGCAAATGTACTGCTCTACAGCAAGGTATGGCATGTGGCAGCTGTCTACCCGTTGTTGCAGTGTGATGTGTATAGCTATTGAGTAAGACCTATCATAAGACTGCCTGAAAAGCCTAGGCATACCTAGGCATATTATTGGCCATCTTGTAATATCAACTTTAATGTATAACTATAAGTACCCCCCACCTTGTATTACATGAAATAAAGAATTTGAATTTGAATTTGAATGTGCATTGTTTACAAAGTAAGATTCTAAGGTTCATATGGGGTTTGGGTTGTGAGTGGCTTAAAAGTGATGTGGTTACTTTGGCCTCTCGATTTGGGGGATTGGGACTAATTTCTCTGGAGTGGAGGGTAAGGAGGCTGTATGTTATACACATTTTTTTGAGGTTAGGGGGGTCAGGGTGGGGGTAGGATTAGGGTTGTTTATGAGGATGTTGGGCAGTGGTGGAGATTTGGGGATCTGAGGGATTGTGAGGATATGTTGAGGGTTTTAATGCAGGTAAGGGAGCCGAGATCCTTAAGAGTGGGTACACTGGAGATGCAAATGCGTAGCGGGAGTGGAGGTTATGCCAATGTATGAATGTCGACAGATTTGGGATAGTTTTCGGCTAATACGCATACAGCCATGAGTATGGGAAGTGTTTTTTTTAATTTTTACACAGCATTTTGCCGTCTAAGGTTGTTTTATACAATAGACGGATAATGGAAAATCCATATTGTGGTAGGTGTGGATCGGAGAAGACTATATATCATGCGATTTATTTTTGCGAGCAGCTGGGTGTGGTTCGGGAATGGTTTTTGCGTGTTTTATGGTGGTTGGGGGTTGCTTAACTGATTGCGGACGCTAAGTTTAGAGGTGGGAGGGGTGGATAGACGGGTGAGGAATGCGGTGTTATATTTGGTTGTAGATTTTGTATATATATCATGGGTGATTCGAGAGCAGGGAGTGGAGAAATGAAAACGGACGCTTGCGGAGGGTTTTTATAGGACCAAATGTCGGAATAAGGTAATTTTCGGGAACAGGTGGGAGAGGGATTTTTCGGAGGGGTATCGGGCTATGACTATTAGGCTATTGGGGGTTTTGTAAAGTAAGGGGCTTTGAATGGGCTAGACTCCCGAGGAGGGAGGGAGTGGGGGGGAGGTAATTTTTTTAGAATGCGCTGCTTGTGTGAGTGAGTGGGGATGTGCTAGTGAACAGCTAGATCTAAGGTTAAAGGAGTTTTTGTTACGTGTGCATGCGGCGTGGTTCTAGGTTCTGAGTGTTAAGTAGGCCTGAGAAATCAGTGCAAACCCTGGGGTTGCCTTTTTTGAGTTTGATGTCATTGTTATAGTGTTTTCCTTTGGAAACCGTTTAATTTTTATTTTTATCGTGTGCCTGAGCCTTATGGCAGGAGTTATACTCTGTGTTTTGGTATGTGGTTTTGGTGGATCTAAAATAAAGAAGATGTGTTGTGCGTGAGATGTGTGGATGGCTTGAAAGTAGAAGGGAAATATGTTTTTTTTTTTTCAGTTAATGTAGGGTTTTGAGTAAAAAAAATTGAGACATGTTATACTGTTATCAGGGACATTGTATAAGGTAGGTCCCTTGACATGATCTCTTGGCTTATTGTGACGTAGTACATGTGTTGGGCAATGTGCCATGGCGGCACTTATAGGCATGTGCCTTTTATGTAATTCTGTCATATGATTGGTGTATTTTGTTACTTTATGCATTTGTCATTATTTCATGTACACTTTGTTTAGTGTTTTTATTAAATTTTGAGCTACTTTTGTTTGTCATCTGATGTATGGTTTTGTTATATTGGCTTACTGGTCACTGTATATAATTGGTAGGATTTCAACACACCATGTACTATTTTTCAGTTTAATGATGGGGGTGTTCTGTGCGTAGGAACACCATTGAGGTAGTATCAGTGTTTGTTTTGCACGAGGTACTTTAGTATGTGTGGAATGGTGTTTTGCTTTAACGATCATTAAGCTATTTGTTTGTACAATATTTGGATTTGTGTTCCGAGGACATGGGTTTACGTTTAGATTTTTGTGGCAAGCATATGTTAGTACTTGGCCAACTGGGTGTATATTTTTGAGATCTGTATTCATGTTTCGGGGACATTGTATCTTGGTATCCCTTGACAATATCTCTTTGTTTATTGTGAGTTTGTATATGTTCTGAGCTATGTGCCATGAAGGTACTGGGGTTTCGATCATGAAGGGTTGGGGTGAGATGAGGTGGGGAAAGTATGTGCATGGGCCTTTTATGTTATTTTGTCTGTCATGTGTACAGGTGTTTTGGTTTAATAGCCTTTTGTCATTATCCATGTAAACTTTGTTAAGTGTGTGTGTTTTTAGCTATTTTTTATATTTCTTTGATGTGTGGTATTATTTTGATTTACTGGTTACCTGTACAGTATGAGTTTCATATCATATTTCTGATGTATGTATTTCTGAGTGTTTTGCCCGATGGCGTTATTTTTACTTTTTATATGTAATATTATGTTTTTAAATACAATATAAAAAAAAAATATTTCCATGATTAAACTGTTGGGTACGCATCAGCCCACCCTGGTGGGTGACTGCAGGAACTGACGTGGTTGAAGATAGCGTTCGACTCCTGCCCTGTCCTGATTGAGTATTTGTAGGGCTATTCTGGTATCCAGTGGTTTACCTGTTTGACCAATATATGAGAGGGGACACTGGGTGCATGGGACCTTGAAAACCCCACCAACTTTGTTAGAGGGTGTGTTGGAGGGTATGTTAGAGGGTGTGTTTTTAATCAACCTCTGTTTCATTGTCCCAGTATATTTGAAAGCGAGGTTTACATTGATCTTTTTTAATGCCTCGTGTATGCAGACTAGGTTCTCATTATATGGTCAAACTAGTACATTTTTCCTGGCAATCACTTCCTTAGGTTCAGTCCTATAGAAAGTCTTTCTTGCTGACATTACTGCCTTCTCGACAAAATTCCTGGGATATCTTAGTTTTGTGGCTATGTTGAATATCTTGCTGATTTCCTCATCTAAGTACTCTGGAATGCAGATGCGCAAGGCTCTCAAGAACGTTGTGAGGAACACACTTCTTTTTTACCATAGATTCGTGATTGGAATAGTAATGAATGTATGACGACACATTGGTGGACTTCCTCTTCTTCTTTCAACAAACCGGCAGGGTGGCCCTAAAAGAAAAACAAAAGTTTCTCTTTTTAACGTCAGTAATGCATACAGGAGAAGAGGTTACTAGCCTCTTGCTCCCGGCAATTTAGTCACCTTGCGACACGCATGGCGTATGCAGGAAGAATTCTGTTCCACTTCCTTAAGGAGATAAGAGGAAATAAACAAGAACAAGAACTAGTAAGAAAATAGAAGAAAATCTTAATGAGCAGTTGGGGAGCACCGGCTTGAGTAATGTCTCATATACCATACCTTTACATATATTAAATGTATCAGGGGTCAAGTCACCATGTCTTACCATCATGCAAAACGATTTTGCTAAGTTTACGTAATTAACATCATTAGTTGTAGGCGGAAAGCTTAATCCAAACCCTAGTGCTGCCTACTGGTCACTACTTAATTCTTTGCTAGACAGGTTCATAACGAACTCCGGATTCGTATGTGTGGTCCAACAACGATACCCCGTGGCCTGGTGGCTAAAGCTCTCGCTTCACACGGCGAGTGTCTGGGTTCGATTCCCAGCGAGGGTTGGAAAATTGGGAGCGTTTCTTTACACCGGTTGTCTATGTTCACCCATCATTAAAATGGGTACCTGGGTGTTAGTCGACTGGTGTTAGTCGCATCCGGGGACAAAACTGGCCTAATTTGCCTGAAATGCTCTGCATAACAAGCGGCTTTCTATATAGTAGTATGTCATTGATGTCAGCTAGGCCTGTATACCTTGTGCATGTAGTAAATAAAGATATTATTATTATTATTATTTTTAATATTATTATTATTCTTGTTTAACTTCCTAGTACGTATGATTGCGTTCGGTATTCTGTCTGACTCTTCTAAGCTTCCTATAAATATAATCAAGCAAGTAGTCATACCAGCCTGGAGGAATCTTATTAAAGAACACCGATTTCGGTAGAACCTGTTCACTTAGGCACTTACTTAGAAATACTAACCTGAGTGCAGCTTTATTGGTTTTGAGGAGTGAGCGTTTGTAGGAGGTAACAACAAAAGTCAAAGAAGGAAACAGGCGGGGGAATTGGTAGTGGCGAGTGGCGTTCATAATGCAAACAATCGCAGACAGGCGATCTTAATGCAAGACAAACTTTAGCTCAAGTACTTTCAGCAGCGCTGTATAACCCCTGTGGTTTAGCGCTTCTATTTGATTATAATAATAATCAAGTACTTTCACATTTCTCAGTGCGTCATCACGAGCGCAGAGCGGGTTGACACCAGCCGCAGTCTCTCTGAATGTGAGGCAACTGAGTGCCACCCGCCCTACGACCCTCCCCGTCCTCCCCTTTCCCCATGGGGCAGGAGACGGCCTCTGGGTTTTATGTGAGGCATTAAAAAAGATCAATATAAACCTTGCTTTCAAAAATACTAGGACAGTGAAACAGAGGTTGAATAAAAACACACCCTCTAACAAAGTTGGTGGGGTTTACAAGGTCCCATGCACCAAGTGTCCACTCTCATATATTGGTCAAACAGGTAAACCTTTGGAAACCAGAATAGCCCAACATAAATACTCAATCAGGATCGGGCAGGAGTCGAACACTATCTTAACCACGTCAGCTCCTGCAGTCACCCACCAGGGTGAGCTGATGCCCAGATCATTGTACCCAACTGTTCAGTGATAGAAAGAAACATAATTGAATCTTCTGTCTTGAAACATGACAGGAACACTGTATATAACTCAAATTATGGGTTATACAAGCTCGATAGCTGCTTCGTAAAGTCTATTGTACACAATCTTAAACAACAATGAAACACAAAAGTAACAGAGTTGCTCATTATGCCAGGTGGCTTCATGATGGAATGGTGATACTTGACCAGTATCCATGCACCAAACTCATGCTACGTATGTCGAGAATGATGGCATACTATATAACCTATTTAGCTGTTTCTGCACCATACGTGGACAGGTACACAAGATTAAGTGGTAGCATAGGTAGTGGGGTTAGAGGATATTTGAGGAGAAAATTTGGATGATAGAAATATTATCAGAAAGGCATAAAAAAATCCTAAATAAGACATATTAGTCGATACTGAAAAGACCGGTAGACAATATTTTAGGAATATATGAAGAAATACTTCTTAGTACCCCTGGGAATTATAAAGCCTCTATTATACACCACCTTAAATGCTACATAAATTTACAGGATTGTTCATTATGGCAGGTAGTTTCTTGGTGACGCTCGACCAGTGTCTACGCACCAAACACTAATAAGCTACGTCTATCACGAATAATAGCATACTATAAAACCTGTTCAGTTGTCACTGCACCATATGTAGACAGGTACACAAGATTAAGTGATAGCATAAATAGTGGGGTTAAAGGACATTCGAAAAAGAAAATTAGGATCATAGAAATATTATCAGAAAGGCATAGAAGATACCCAAATAAGACATGTTAATCTATACTGAGAAGACTGGTAGACAACATTTAGGAATATATTGAGGAGGATTTTGGAATTTTTACGAATATATTTTGGAATATATGAAGAGATACTTCTGAGTACCCCGGGGAACATTTCAGAACCCCAGACTTTAGTTTTTAAACGAACAAAGAGTACATTAATTTCTTTTCTTTTAACAAAGAGTACATTAATTTCTTTTCTTTTACCAATTAAGGGGTTACAGGGAATAATAGGAATCCATATGTATATTATCCACTATGAAATGAATTTTATCAAGTCACTTAACCTGTTCTAGGCAACTAGAACTAGAAGAAGCTTGGGGCTCGCTACTATATTTTCTTATTTCCTATTCCTTGATTGCTGAAGACCCAGAGGCCGTCTCCTGCCCCAAATGGGGGAAAGAAGGGGGGGGAACGAGTAGGCACACAGTCAGTTGCCTCACATTCAGAGAGACTACGGCTGGTGTCAACCCGCTGTGCGCTACTCTGAAAAACTTCCCCTCAATCCTTCAGTTGCTGCCTTGCAGCATTGCATAGCTCCTGATGACGCACTGAGAAGTGTAAAGGTACTTGAGCTAAAGATTTCCATTCCCCCTGTGGCTTGTCTTGAATTGTTAAGATCGCCTCTCTGCGTTTGTTTGCATATATATATATATATATATATATATATATATATATATATATATATATATATATATATATATATATATATATATATATATATATATATATTGTAGGCAATGGGGTCGAAGATGTATGGGGTAGATTTAAAAATGTAGTGTTAGAGTGTTCAGCAGAAGTTTGTGGTTACAGGCGAGTGGGTGCAGGAGGGAAGAGGAGCGATTGGTGGAATGATGATGTAAAGAGAGTAGTAAGGGAGAAAAAGTTAGCATATGAGAGGTTTTTACAAAGTAGAAGTGATGCAAGGAGGGAAGAGTATATGGAGAGAAAAAGAAAGGTTAAGAGAGTGGTGAAGCAATGTAAAAAGAGAGCAAATGAGAGAGTGGGTTGGATGTTATCAGCAAATTTTGTTGAAAATAAGAAAAAGTTTTGGAATGAGATTAATAAGTTGAGGAAGCCTAGGGAACAAATGGATTTGACAGTTAAAAATAGGAGAGGAGAGTTATTAAATGGAGAGTTAGAGGTATCGGGAAGATGGAGAGAATATTTTGAGGAGTTGTTAAATGTTGATGAAGACAGGGAAGCTGTGATTTCGTGTATAGGGCAAAAAGGAATAACATCTTCTAGGAGTGTGGAAGAGCCAGTTGTGGGTGTAGGGGAAGTTCGTGAGGCAGTGGATAGAATGAAAGGGGGTAAGGCAGCTGGGATTGATGGGATAAAGATAGAAATGTTAAAATCAGGTGGGGATATAGTTTTGGAGTGGTTGGTGCTATTATTTAATAAATGTATGGAAGAGGGTAAGGTACCTAGCGATGGGCAGAGAGCGTGTATTGTTCCTTTGTATAAAGGCAAATGGGACAAAAGAGAGTTATTATTGAAAGAATTAAGAGTAAGACAGAAAGCAGGATAGCAGATGAACAAAGGGGCTTTAGGAAAGGTAGGGGTGTGTAGACCAAGTGTTTACAGTGAAACATATAGGTGAACAGTATTTAGATAAGGGTAAAGATGTTTTTGTGGCATTTATGGATTTGGAAAAGGAGTATGATAGGGTAGATAGGGGGGCAATGTGGCAGATGTTGCAGGTGTATGGAATAGGAGGTAGGTTACTGAAAGCAGTGAAGAGTTTTATGAGGATAGTGAGGCTCAGATTAGAGTGTGTAGGAGGGAGGGGGACTATTTCCCAGTAAAAGTGGGCCTTAGACAAGGATGTGTGATGTCACCGTGGTTGTTCAATATATTTATAGATGGGGTTGTAAGAGAAGTGAATGCGAGGGTCTTGGCAAGAGGTGTTGGGCTAAAAGATAAAGAAGCAAATACAAAGTGGGAGTTGTCACAGTTGCTTTTTGCTGATGACACTGTGCTTTTGGGAGATTCTGAAGAGAAGTTGCAGAGGTTGGTATATGAATTTGGTAGGGTGTGTAAAAGAAGAAAATTGAAAGTGAATATAGGAAAGAGTAAGGTGATGAGGATAACAAAAATAATAGGTGATGAAAGATTGGATAACAGATTGGAAGGAGAGAGTATGGAGGAGGTGAATGTATTCAGATATTTGGGAGTGGACATATCAGCAGATGGGTCTATGAAGGATGAGGTGAATCATAGAATTGATGAGGGGAAAGGGTGAGTGGAGCACTTCGGAGTCTGTGGAGACAAAGAACTTTGTCCATGGAAGTAAAGAGGGGAATGTATGAGAGTATAGTTATACCAACACTCTTATATGGGTGTGAAGCATGGGTGATGAATGTTGCAACGAGGAGAAGGCTGGAGGCAGTGGAGATGTCGTGTCTGAGGTCAATGTGTGGTGTGAATATAATGCAGAGAATTCGGAGTTTGGAAATTAGGAGGAGATGCGGGATTACCAAAACTATTATCCAGAGAGCTGAGGAGGGGTTGTTGAGGTGGTTTGGACATGTAGAGAGAATGGAACGAGACAGAGTGACTTCGAGAGTGTATAAATCTGTAGTGGAGGGAAGGCGGGGTAGGGGTCGGCCTAGGAAAAGTTGGAGGGCGGGGGTAAAGGAAGTTTTGTGTGCGAGGGGCTTGGACTTCCAGCAAGCATGTGTGAGCGTATTTGATAGGAGTGAATGGAGACAAATGGTTTTTAATACTTGACGTGCTGTTGGAGTGTGAGCAAAGTAACATTTATGAAGGGATTCAGGGAATCCAGCAGGCCGGACTTGAGTTCTGGAGATGGGAAGTACAGTGCCGGCACTCTGAAGGAGGGGTGTTAATGTTGCAGTTTTATAACTGTAGTGTAAAGCATCCCTCTGGCAAGACAGTGATGGAGTAAATGATGATGAAAGTTTTTCTTTTTCGGGCCACCCTGCCTTGGTGGGAATCGGCCGATGTGTTAATAAAAAAAAAAAAATATATATATATATATTATATATATGACCAAGTCATAGCAAATAGAGAAAGAGAGAGGAAGGGGAAAGAGGTCTGCTTTGAGATTTACAAGTAATGCAATGATGATGTCTCCTAGTTTCTGTCTCCTAGTTTCTGTCTCCTAGTTTCTGTCTCCTAGTTTCTGTCTCCTAGTTTCTGTCTCCTAGTTCCTAATTGCAAGAGGGAAACATAATGCAGACGAGACTCCTAGCATCAATTCTTAATATAACGAAGTATAGAAGCTAGTAAGTGAATTTAGCTTTTCGGAAAGTTTTGGTCTTGAAAATATATCTCGCTGAGTCTTTCTTGAGGAAGCAGAGGCACTGTCACCCACTGGGAAAAGACTAACTGTTACGGAAGGCAGAGAACCTTTAGGAAAGCTAGGCAAAAATGTAATTGTATTCTCTGTATTTAAACGAGGGTACACGCAGACAACACTAGATTATAATATGAAATAAATAATAATAAAAGGAGTGTTGGAGCACAGGAAGAAACAGCATCATGAAAGATAGTATAAGTTGTGAAACAAATATAAACTCTCTATCTCTTTCTCCCTCTCTTGGACATACTGGAATTCTATGTCGGTCACAGCCTATGCAGAAATGACATGGATGACAGACTGCATTTTCTGGACTGTCCGAAGAGAATATCACGGAACTGTATGAAGAGAGATAATGGGAGATAAATTTTGCAGAATTATTGAATATCTAATGGGATGAAATCGAAGTTATAGTCCAGGAAGAGACACGGGGATGGACGAGTGTGAAGAGCGGTGCCCAACCACGATCCATCCCAGTGTTACTGCCGTTGTTCATATATGCAAATGAAATTCAGGATAGATTCTTACGTCTCTCATTTTTGGTAGCTGACGTGAAGTTTATGAAGAAAGCAACTACCGATGATAGCAAGAAAAGGCAATCCTGTACTTTATGAAGGACTGGTCAAACAGGTACCAAGTGTACTTCGACCCCATCAAATGCAAGATTGATGATTGATGAAACTAACGTCGAACAAGAAAAGAACCTGGTGATCAGTAATTTACTAAGCCTATTAAAGAAGGTACGCTATTATTATTATTATTATTATTATTATTATTATTATTATTATTATTATTATTATTATTATTATTATTATTATTATTATTATTAAAGAAGGTATCTAAAATTAAGTCCTTTCTAAAATTTGCTCTTATACGTTTAAAGATATTTTTTTTTCATTTATGTTAATGAAAGAATTTATAATTTTGTACCAAGAGAAACTTTGAAAACCTACCTAACCTTATTACAACAAGCGCAATTTAATTTAGCCTAACCCAACTAAATATATTTTAGATACTTTAACATTAATTTAATAATAAACAAACACAATGAAATATATTTTTTTCGTTATGTTCAGAATGATTTTGGCGAAATTATTGCATACACACATTTTCACTTGTCTTATATGGCAAGGTGAGCGTTGCTATTTAAGCCAAAATCGCAAGTTTTACCTAATCGGCACGACATTATATAATATATATATATATATATATATATATATATATATATATATATATATATATATATATATATATATATATATATATATATATATATATATATATAGTATATATATATAATGTGTGTGTGCTCACCTAGTTGTGGTTGCACGGGTCGATTCATAGCTCCTGGCCCTGCCTCTTCACTGGTCGCTGCTGGGTCACTCTTCCTATTCCATGAGCTTTATCATACCTCTTTTTAAACCTATGTATGGATTATGCCTCCACTACATCATTTCCCAGACTATTCCATTTCCTGACAACTCTGTGACTGAAGAAATATTTCCTAACGTCCGTGTGATTCATCTGAGTCTTCAACTTCCAACTGGGATCCCTTGTTGCTGTGTCCCATCTCTGGAACATCCTGTCTCTGTCTTTCTTGTCGATTCCTCTCAGTATTTTATATGTCGTTATCATATCTTCTCTATCTCTCCTGTCCTCCAGCGTCGTCAGATTGATTTTGATTAACCTCTCCTCGTTGAACGTGCCCCTTAGCTCCGGGACTAGTCTTGTCGCAAAGCTTTGCACGTTCTCTAGTTTCCTTACGTGCTTAGCTAGGTGTGGGTTCCAAACTGGTGCTGCATATTCCAATATTGGTCTAACGTACACGGTGTACATGGTCCTGAACGACTCCTTATTGAGATGTCGGAATGCTGTTCTTAGGTTTGCTAGGCGACCGTATGCTGCAGCAGTTATTTGGTTGATGTGCGCCTCAGGAGATGTGCCTGGTGTTATACTCACCCCAAGATCTTTTCTTGAGTGAGGTTTGTAGTCTCTGACTCCCTAGACTATTCTCCGTCTGAGGTCTTCTTTGCCCTTCCCAATCTTCATGACTTTGCACTTGGTGGGGTTGAACTACAGGAGCCAGTTGCTGGACCAGACCTGTAGCCTGTCCAGATCCCTTTGTAGTTCGATTAAATTCTTCTCATAAACTTCAAATCATCAGCAAACAGGGACACTTCTGAGTCTATTCCTTCCGTCATGTTCACAAATACCAGAAACAGCACCGGTCCTAGGAATGACCCCTGTGCATCCCCGCTCGTCACAGGCGCCCACTCTGACACCTCTTCGCGTATCATTACTCGCTGTTGTCTTCCTGACAGGTATTCCCTGATCCATTGCAGTGCCTTCCCTGTTATCCCTGCCTGATCCTCCAGCTTTTGCACTAATCTCCTGTGCTCACCTAATTGTACTCACCTAATTGTGGTTGCAGGGGTCGAGACTCAGCTCCTGGCCCCTCCTCTTCACTGTCAGCTACTTTGTCAGTTCTCTCCCTGCTCCATGAGCTTTATCATACCTCGTCTTAAAGCTATGTATGGTTTCTGCATCCACTACATCACTTGCTAGACTATTCCACTTCCAGACTACTATATAGCTGAAGAAATACTTCCTAACATACCTTTGACTCATGTGAGTCTTCAACTTCCAATTGTGCCCCCTTGTTTTTGCGTCCCCTCTCTGGAACATCCTGTCACTATCTACCTTGTCAATTCCCCGCAGTATTTTGTATGTCGTTATCATGTCTCCTCTCACCCTCCTGTCCTCCAGTGTTGTCAGACCGATTTCCCTTAACCTTTCGTCGTAGGACATTTCCCTTAGCTCTGGAACTAACCTTGTCACAAACCTTTGCACTTTCGCTAATTTATTGAAGTGCTTGACCAGGTATGGGTTCCAAACTGGTGCTGCATACTCTAGTATGGGCCTGACGTACACGGTGTACAGTGTCTTGAACGATTCCTTATTAAGGTATCGGAACGCTAATCTTAGGTTTGCCAGTCGCCCATATGCTGCCCCAGTTATCTGGTTGATGTGTGCTTCCGGAGACGTGCTTGGTGTTATACTCAACCCAAGGTCTTTCTACTTTAACGAGATTTGCAGTCTTTGTCCACCTAGCCTATACTCTGTCTGCTGTCTTCTTTGCCCTTCCCCGATCTTCATGACTATGCATTTGGCGGGATTAAATTCGAGAAGCCAGTTGCTGGACTAGGTGTCCAGCACGTCCTGTGTGGAAGTGTGTGTACTTACCTAGTTGTACTCACCTAGTTGTGGTTGCAGGGGTCGATTCATAGCTCCTCACCCCGCCTCTTCACTGGCCGCTACTGGGTCACTCTCCCTGCGCCATGAGCTTTATCATACCTCTTCTTAAATCTATGTATGGAACCTGCCTCCACTACATCGCTACCTAAACTATTCTACTTCCCGACCACTCTGTGACTAAAAAGAAATACTTCCTAACATCCCTGTGATTCATCTGAGTCTTCAACTTCCAACTGTGTCCCCTTGTTGCTGTGTCCCATCTCTGGAACATTATGTCTCTGTCCACCTTTGTGTGTGTGTGTGTGTGTGTGTGTGTGTGTGTGTGTGTATGTGTGTGTGTGTGTGTGTGTGTGTGTGTGTGTGTGTGTGTGTGTGTGTGTGTGTGTGTGTGTGGCGTGTGCAGAATGATCTCTGTAAAAAAATAGTGAAATTCCAAGCACTTTCGTGATTTATCGCATTATCAAGAAAATATAAGAATAAAAGTATTAAGAGGAAGGCATATAAGGACGAGACTACACCTTGCGGACACCTCAACAACAATTGACTTTTTATGATGATGTAGGTAGGGAGTCAAGGAGCCGTGAAACACAGCTTATATTCCACCCAAAAATTTAATTGTCTAATGTATCTTAAGTTCTTCCCAAATTTTATTGTAAATGAATCCAATTTGAATAACCCAAAAGCAATATTCTTATTAAACCATACCACGGGAAGGGATAGAACCCGCGGTCAGAGATTCATAAAACTACAGACCGGCGCGCTAGCCACTGGGCCAGCTAGCTACAATAAGATTCATCCAAGTAGTTATATTTATACACCATAGGAAGGTTAGCATAGGCACCACTGTGACCATAAATGAAAGTTCGTGACGGTCACGTTGGCAGGAGATTCGTCTGTTTGTTTGCAATCGTGTCATTACGATTTCGTGAGTCATAATATTCATATTTTCAGAACTATTTTTTATGAGACTATAGCTTTGAATTAGTCGCTGTGCGCCGTCTTCATTAGATACTTTGATTGATGATATTTATAGATAGGCTTGACAACAAGCAGCCCAATGAGAATGATGAGTGTCACTCGTCATCCAACGTACTTCATCCCTACCACTAATCATCGGTATTGTTAGCATGGATTACTGTGATGACGCTGATGGCCCTCGCTTGTCTGCGCATGAAGAACAATGACCTAATGAGTTCGCTGTAGTAAGTGACATTGCATAATAACACTGTAAAATTATTCCTAGAAGTGGGTGGAGTCATAAACATCATGTTAATTAAGTCTTTTCCATGACAGGCTCGCGTGTATTAACCAAGCTGTTGGAAATCCAAACCCCCTGCATGATTTTGTGCAAGTCCCTCTTCATAAGAAAAAAGGCCACCATGCGTCTCATGAAACATGTAACCTCTTATTTTTTGCAAAGCTTAAGGAAGCTCACTTGGATCATATGAAATTTATCGACGACAGTCCAGTAGAAGCTGAACCAGAAGAACAACAGTTGAAACTGGGTAATCAGGAGACACACTCATCATCGTCTTTGTATTTCGTATTCTCTTCACGAGAGAGACACTTACCTGTTCAGTATCCTTAAACTCTTCCTTTCAGAGCCCATCCCTAACCATCTGACTAATATAGCTAGTATGCAGATTGTTTGCCAGCTGGTTTTGATGTCTTAAGCTCTATAAATAAACAAAAAATTTCAGCTCAGAATGAGTGTAATAACCGTTGTTGTGTGTTTTATACTGTATCACGTAAGTATTCAGTTTGTTAGTAAGGCCTACACTTAGGGCATGGGAAATCAAGCGAGTAAATACTATGCCTCAGGAGAGGACAACGCTCGTCTAGTAGCGGTGAAGGCACCTCATTCAGGAGATTTACATTTAGCGGGCCTCGAATCAGCCTATTCAGATTGATGTAGCTCTTCTCCTAGCCACCACCATACTCACTGAACACAGGTACATTTGGGACAGGGAGTCAACTGATCAATTTGGACAACATGATCTCATCTGTCATATGTCAGAAGGGAAGTATGCTAGACACGAGGAGGCCAGTGACATCATCAAGCAAATCTGCCATAGCTCGGTGTCTAGCAGAACGAGAAACTCAGGTACCGAGGCCTGGCGGAAACCAAAAGCGTCAGGATGGAATCACCAAGCTACACTGGAAGGATGGTAAGATTGAATGGAACAACACCTGTGCGTCTACAATGGCTTACACCTACTAACCATACTCTGAAGCAGAAGGGGATGGTACCGCCAGTTTCAGGCAGACCCAGAAGATCAACAAATACATAGGGCTGTCACCATGCTATAACTTCATCCCAGTAGGGTTGGAGAAACTCGGAACATAGAGCAAATGTGCTCTAAGGTTCTTTAAAGAGTTAGGTGAAAAAGGCATCACGATTTCATCTAAAAGATTAAGTTTTATGATCCAGAGGGAAAATGCCTGCAGCATTCTGGACCCATGAGCCGATGAGCTGGGCGAAGTATTTACGATGTATGCCCTGAGATGTCATTTATGTTGTTCTCGTTCCTATTGTATCTTTATTATCATATTTTGCTATCAGATAAACTTCACAAACATACGATACAGTTGGTTGCAGGAGAAGAAAATACTCAGCTCCGGGGAGAAACCTCCTGCGTTCTCCCTGAAGTATGTTTATTCTCTTCTCTGAGGCTGTTGGTCCCCAGTCAGTTCTAGAGTTAGTACCAAGAATCTCGTGAAAAAGAAACACTCGGAACTTTAGGTATAATTTACGCTACAACAGCAACTGAATCTTAGGATTCCTAGAGTGAACTTCCCCACAGATTCACAGTCGGTATAGATGTAGACACTGCGCATATTTCCCATCCGCCACTATGATTATTGCCATCCCTAATGGAATTAAAAATTTCAGATAACTGAGAACTTTACAAGATTCTCAATTCTCATATCTCCTTTTTTATGAACTCTAGGATTTATCTTCCTATTTACTGTAGGAGATTAACAGGAGTTTTCTGCAAACACTTCTATTGATATTATCCTCCATGGCACATATGCACTGTGTCGTTGCTCACTTTCACTATGTACTTTCAACAGAAGCAGTTTTCGGAGTTTTTGCGGGTTTAGTTCACCGATTCCCTCTTTTTCACAGGATACTCCCTTAATCCCTCAAGAAGCTCATTTTTTCACTAAATTCATAGAGTTAATATAGCCTTCTTCCCCAGCATGCCAAGACGATATTCAGATTAACCTGGTGCTTATACACCTTGAAATATTATTTCATCTATTGGATACCTAATTTCCTTAGTAGCAGTTTTATGATTCATAATTATTGCCTTTATATTAAAACATCAAATCACCTTCCCTAGCTTTCTCCCAACATCAATAGAATGCCAGAATCGTCACTCTCCTGCAGATCAGATATGCAGAAATTCCCCTAATCTCTAATTATTTAAAATGACAGATAGGTGTATAGGATTTAAGCTCCTACCAGGAAGAATTTCCTTCTTTTAAAAATGCCAACATGAGGATATTTAGGACTTCATACAGGGCCTCGTAACTAACACAACAATTAACTAATTTCCACGATCATACTATATTTATCTTAATTCTCATTACTACTTTAGTTGGATATATTTTAATTCATTCAACCTTCAACTTATTTATTAATCGCTTCTTGCTAGAGAAATAAAACTATTGGACACCAATGATATTGATCCTATGAGTACTCAGATTTCTTAAACCTCGAATCTGATTCCTATATAATACCCACAGATAGAGCACCCTCATCAAATTTCCGCAGCATAAGTCTTTTCCTGAGCTCCTGTTGTTGCGCTACCATAGTTATTACTTATTGGATTTGACCGATAAGAGTGGCTATCAGACAAAGCATCCCTGGTGAGGACTACTTCAACTGTCTCAGTTATACCGACGAGAGGAAAACTCAGAGGTTACAAAGTAATCACAATAGACATCAGAGGAGAGTCATTGAGAAACATCACAGTGATACAGGCTAGGCCCGGGTCTATTTCACTAAAACTTATGATAGCCAGTGTGATCACGTACAGAGAATATAACATCATGTAAACACTGTACTCTGGGTCTAAGTCGAGGAGTTATTGTTTCTAGAGGGACTTTGTCTTTCACGGCATCATTACTCAAGTACTCTTTCTAACAGACAGCTGTACAGATGCAGTATGCACAGTAATATCTTTACTGACAGAGGTGCAGGTATGGACTCATCGAATCACGTGAACTTACGCACTATTATGATCACTTAGATATTTGAGTCTGTCAAAAGTTTTGTATGCTTAATTACGCTTAGATGAGGAGATTAGCTTAAGTTGCCAATACACGCATCTTGCCATGCTGAATAAAACCTACTGTATCTGAAGCACATGTCTTATAGACCAAGTCAAACAATTGGCATCCATAAGAGATGCAAGACGTTCTTTTCCCATACATTCAAGACGACGAATACACGTGAGGGTTTGTCTCCCACAGCAACTTACCTTTACTGAAATATTCGCAGGTTTCTTCTTTAAAATCCTTCTGTTCAATATAAAGTGCGTCTTCTCTCCATCCATCCACTACTGACGCAGAGAAAGCATGACAAATAGCTATCAGCTACAGGAGAGTCGTATGTCTTCGACAAATCTCTCAACAGATGAAAGCCGTTTCTCAAGTATTTCATGATTTCCGGGCCGGCGAGAGTCTATCTCATGTAAGCATTCCAGGAATGGTACATGTTGGCTGGTACTTGTACCATTCCAAGTAGGGGGTGTTCTCTCCGAGTGGTTACCTGTTTTTTGAGTGGGGGTTCTTACCTACCCCAGATTTTTAAGTGGTGGCTTTGCCCCCCTCCAAAATTTTTAGTGACGGCTCCACCCCCTCTCCTATCCAACTTCATTTTTTCGGGTACCCCCTCCTACTCCCACCCCTACTCCCGGATATCCCCCGCTCCCCGCGTCAAGTTTAGGGGTTTCAAATTTCATTTTTTTTCGATTTTTTTCGTAATATTTATCGGAGGACGCGCTCAAACTCTTCGGATCAAGTTAGCCATTACGTGAAAGAAGTGTGTAGTGCGACTTCTTTAGATTTATGTGTAAACAAATTTAGACTTAATATGCCTTATTCATAAGGATGTTTTATCTCCTGCATCTCAGCTAAACACCAGTGTGTTATTAACTATCATGAGCTAAGTGGTATCCCACCCTTCAGAGATCCTGGTCAGGTTTTACCACCAAGTGGTATGTCAACCCAGGATATCACAATTTTTCCTCTTCAATGTTTCTATAAATAAGAGGTGAATCAATACACAAATTCATTTTTACAACATTTTATTTATCATATTACCAAATACAAGTTTTACACACGTAATACAAGTTTTGCAATACACAAGAATTACATTTTTTTTCCATATGTAACATTTAAGGAGAATCGTAATTATTCTTCTTACAAAGAAATTTTGGGCATTTCTGTTCGGGGTCCTCGTCGAGTGAGCAAGTGACGTCAGGAGATGAGGCAGCGATACTTCGGAACGTCTTATACGGCGTTACCCCAGAATAATTTATCGGGGAAACATTTCAGTACTTTACCACCGTGTGGTATGTTCTCAATTGGTAAACACATACGTGTCATTTCAGTCAATGGTAATGAAAGAGGTGAAATCCTTCAAATAAGTGATAATCAATATGAGGAGTGAATCAATACACAACTTCATTTTACAATTTTTTCATTCGTATTACACAATTTTCCTCGTTTTCGCTAGTACAACAACAACAAAAATACAGTTCTTCCACAAAAAGTTACAATTTCCACTATTACCCACCTAATATAAGTTTGATAACACATGAATTTTACAAGCAACACAAGGAGAACTAGTTTAGAGTCCATCGTTTAGATGCTGTATCACCAGGGTGTCTATAAGACAAGGAATGTTCAGTATCCAAGTGATACCTTTCATCATCAAAGGCCCACAATCCTTTACTGTACACATCTCTCTTTTCGCATTTCTAATAGACTTACATTTGAATAATTCCTTATCAACTTTAGACAAAACATTCTTACACCTTGCGTGAGTTAATAACGGCATGAAATGAGAGGGAATACCCTTGATTCTACTGATGGTATTTGATCTTCCATTTATCTCCATTAAATACTAATTCACTAATATTATAATCGCTCATTTCAGATTTCAGTAATCCTAACTCCCTTTTTTTTACATTACAATGGATGATCATGACTGAAATTTGAAAAGTCCATATATTCTAGCAATGGTTCTTTTTAACTCACTATACAATTTTTTTTATATATCCTTGTTATATATCCAACGTGTACCATTCCAAGAATGGTACAAGTTAGCTGGACCTATTGCGCACATTGTCAATGGTTAATTTAATAAACATAATAAATTTGTCACCTTTCCTGCTCCCACCATTACCTGACCACACTTGACTCGATCTCGCAGTTTATGACCTCGTGTGTGACCGGCTCTCGCAATGACCTCGTGTGTGACCGGCTCTCGCAATGACCTCGTGTGTGACCGGCTCTCGCAATGACCTCGTGTGTGACCGGCTCTCGCAATGACCTCGTGTGTGACCAACTCTCGCAATGACCTCGTGTGTGACATGTTTTTCTCCGAGCATGACCTCCTGGTGCTCGTTTTCCTTATAAGGCGATGTATTTGTTCATCCTTGTGTACTTGATAAAGCAAAACCTTGGGCTTTATCATGGATCCAACATTTCCAGGCTCTCTATACCTACATTTCGGCTTTAGCAATTGTCTACCTTCAAAGCTGGTGTTTCCCAAAGGAGGGTTTGAATTAGATTTAGTCTGGTACAACCAAATTGTTCAATTTTATTAAAAGTATTGGGATATTAATTTCCCTGTGATGACTTGTGAATTCGTCTTCTGATAGGCTTTAAATCATCAACGCAGATACTTAAATGCATTAAAACTCATGCCACCTTCTGCACTCCATCGCGTGCATTGAGGTACAGGGACCTGGAGTTATGCCACTCGGGGATGCCTATCTCGGATCCTACAGCGACCGAAACACAAGTTACTTGCGGTAATTTAACCTTCATATCAAAAAAATAATATTTATTTAAAATGTTTAATGTAACATTTAATAAAACATGTGGTTAGTTTAGATCAGGGTAGTTACGATAGGCTGGTTAGGTTAATTTAGAATATGATAATGGTATACAATACTGATATGCCCAACAGTTAGGTATCTTGATTCCGAAACGTCTCGCCTACACAGTAGGCTTCTTCAGTCGAATGCAGAGGAGGCAGCTTCTGCTTCTGATGCCTCCGTATTCGACTGAAGAAGCCTACTCCGTAGGTGAAACGTTTCGGAATAAAGTTACTTAATATTAATCTTTAATATCTAGCTACTTAAATCAAACTATATTTTTTATATGTAGAGTGAAAATGCTGAAAGTGATGTTAACATGAGTAAAGTTATCAGACACCAAATTACCCCCAGGGTGAAATTATCTATGGCATGATCCATGAAGATATCACTGGACTGAGTCTGATTCACTAGTCCATGTATGACTCCACGAACGCAGCATTGGTCTAGATTTGATCGCATGAATACATCGATAGTCTGTATCTGCACGAAAACAGAAATGGTCCTTTTGACAGCAAGGTATGTGTATGGCAGCACGAGTATAGCACACGCCTGTGTATGACTGTGTGTACGGAACACCGGTCTGTGTTTGACATTACTAACCTGCGTATGAGAGCACGAACACGACACTAGACTGTGTCTGACTGAAGGATCAGATCACAAGTCTCTCTTATTGCACGGACACACCACTGGTCCGTATTTGATGCACGAAGACAGCGCAAGCCCATGTACTTGGTACTTTGGATCCACATTAAAAAAGACACTAAAAAAGTCACTGAACAACGTACTCCACTTCTTCATGCAATCGTCTCGTACAAAACCGCACTGAAAAGAATTTTTGTTCCCTGTTTCTCATAGCTCACTTTGCTTTTTACCGGAGTGGAGCGCAAGCCAGGGAGTATGTGTGCAAGCCAGGAGTGTGTGCGCAAGCCAGGGAGTGTGTGCGCAAGCCAGGGAGTGTGTGCGCTTGCTTCGCGTACTCAACAAGTTGTTCTCATTTAGTTGATTTCTCAAGGGTCTATTTATAGTTGATGGTTTCGCCCTTTAGCTATTATCGGTATCCTTTCTGATTCCTGATCTTTGCCACTTCTTCGTCTACTGAGATCTTATTACTCATAATACTGAGACTAAAGCAAGTAATTTTTAATATTCATGTGGCTCATTTGTGTGACGTGGTGGTAGACTCCAGTCTGGCTGTGGAAGCCAGTAGGTCTCCCATGCAAATTTCAAACCTCTGTGGTGGGTATACCTTGAGTATACCTAGACAGGGTTTCGGGGATCAACGCCCCTGTGGCGCGGTCTGTCAACAGGTCTCCTATATCCCCAAGTGCTGTATGGCTTCTGCAGATTTAGGTCTTTCTCTACATATAATAATAATAGTAATAATAATAATAATTAATAATAATTAGATAAACAACTAAGAATAAAGTGAATATCAACATTTACATTCTCAGAGGATTGTTTATAGACTGAAAAAAAAAGAAAATGAAGTTCAAAACTTCCTCTTGTCATTTTCTTTAATAACTAGAGGATATTCTGTCAAAATGTTCTTACTGATATTTTCTCACTTTTTTTTATTTTTTTTGGATATGAGAGATTTCTGCCAGGTTCAAATACCAAGGGATGCGGTGTTAGCCAAATATCGAAATTCCTAGGATAGAGCCTTGGAGGTTCATACAGTACTCAGGGTGATGTCGATCATTATGCTGAAATAACTGATTCAGAGGTTCTTGAACCCGTAACAATTCTGCACTATTTTTTTTAACACGTAAGCCGTCTCCCACCGAGGCAGAGTGGGTAAGAATTTCTTTTCGGCCGGATCTCTTAGTACAACTCGAGAGAAAATACTGTAGGCCATAAAGAACAGATGGTATTTAATATAACTAATGGGCACATATCTCAATTAATCGTAAATAACCTAAGCAAGTAAAATCCTAATTTAATAAAATATCTTTACAGAGTAAGATCATAAAAAATCATTCTGTTTCCATAAGCAACCTTGATTAATCGTTGAGCGTAGCGGGAGATTTTCTTGCATAGAGAAATCCTCAGTGTTTGTACTGCTGATTGATCGCAGCAAGTAAACAGAACTATAATAGAATTAGGCGACACCACTTCAGTAAGTTACTGGTGTTCGCTACTGGTCAGCCTCTGGCCTCTACTAAAGGTCTTCACCCTGGTAACGATACTGCAACAGATACAAACACTCTTCCTCCCCTAACACAAAAATTATAGTAATGACACCAAGAAGAAGAGGAAAATAAGTTTAAAGACCAGCATAAGAGAATACAATTACAAGTGAAGGTTTGATTACATAGCCAAAACAATATATACTAAATGGCTGTAAATGACAACGAGCAGAAAAATATGGAGTAGGAGCCAGAAAAGAATAATAACATATCTTCTTAAAGAATCTCATCAGGTCACAAGGAGAATCTAGACAAGGAGCTAAAGCATAAGATAAGGAAGTAAGAATATAAAATACACTGAAGTAAATAGATGATGTAGTAAAAGATTTATCAGGAGAGGATCGTATTTACACAGACCCAGAAAAGTTGATAAATTAGATACATGTGCAACTAGAGAAAAGTAAAGAGGATATAGACTGTGAAAGGTACAGAAAGAGAATTCCGGAAGGTTAAGCAAAATTAGAGCGCTGAAAGTCATTATAGACAAGGATGCTAAGGGATAAAGAAGGGAAATAGAAAGATTACATATAGGATAATACGTTTTGAAGAGTGTTAAAGAAAATAAATTAGAGTATAGAAATAGAATACGTAGGATGAATACAGACAAGAATACGTAAGACACAAGCTGAAGACAATATAGGTGAGGATTAGAGCTCAATGCTTTGCGATAGGTACGAAAGCATACAAAAGATAGTATACGAAAACATCAGAAGTGAATCCTTGTGAAGAAAACGTAAGATGACTGTAAGATAACAACAGTTCCTGCCTACTTATTTCCTACCTAACAAAAACACAACTACACATCCAAACTCTTAAATGAAGTAAGATAACAGAGAACAAACAACTCACTTTACAAACAAGTATAGCAGCTTGATTTACCTAAGCCATTGTTCCAACGGGATGAAATTTCAAAGAGTAACTTACTTTAGCTCCTGGGTACTATTTACTATTCTGAAAAAATGTGTTACACGAGACAAGGAAATTAAATCACCAAAATGACGACAAAAAAAGATCGATAGAAGAGAGCTCCAATGAGCTTGAGTTATTCCCTCTGGTGTACAGTGAACTCTTGTTTGTTATGCTGTACAGTGAGCTCTGACTGCTCTGGTGTACAGTGAACTCTAATTGTTCTGGTGTACAGTGAGCTCTGCGTTTTCTGGTGTGCAGTGAGCAGTGCTTCCTCTGGTGTACAGTGAGATCTGGTGTACAGTGAGCTTTGGCTACTTTCTCTGGTGTACAGTGAACTCTTAACTACTCTGGTGTACAGTGAGCTCTGCTTCCTCTGGTGTACAGTGAGATCTGTCTGCTTGCTCTGCTGTACAGTGAGCTCTGACTGCTCTGGTGTACAGTGAGCTCTGACTGCTCTGGTGTACAGTGAGCTCTGACTGCTCTGGTGTACAGTGAGCTCTGACTGCTCTGGTGTACAGTGAGCTCTGACTGCTCTGGTGTACAGTGAGCTCTGTCTGCTTGCTCTGGTGTACAGTAAGCTCTGGCTGCTTGTTCTGGTGTACATTGAGCGCATTGCTTGCTCTGGTGTACAGTGAGCTCTGACTGCTCTGCTGTACAGTGAGCTCTGACTGCTCTGGTGTACAGTGAGCTCTGTCTGCTTGCTCTGGTGTACAGTGAGCTCTGTCTGCTTGCTCTGGTGTACAGTGAGCTCTGGCTGCTTGCTCTGGTGTACATTGAGCTCTTGCTGCTTGCTCTGGTGTACAGTGAGCTCTGACTGCTCTGCTGTACAGTGAGCTCTGACTGCTCTGGTGTACAGTGAGCTCTGTCTGCTTGCTCTGGTGTACAGTGAGCTCTGTCTGCTTGCTCTGGTGTACATTGAGCTCTGACTGCTTGCTCTGGTGTACATTGAGCTCTGGCTGCTTGCTCTGGTGTACATTGAGCTCTGACTGCTTGCTCTGGTGTACATTGAGCTCTGGCTGCTTGCTCTGGTGTACAGTGAGCTCTGGCAGCTCTGGTGTACATTGAGCTCTGTCTGCTTGCTCTGGTGTACAGTGAGCTCTGTCTGCTTGCTCTGGTGTACATTGAGCTCTGACTGCTTGCTCTGGTGTACATTGAGCTCTGGCTGCTTGCTCTGGTGTACATTGAGCTCTGGCTGCTTGCTCTGGTGTACATTGAGCTCTGGCTGCTTGCTCTGGTGTACAGTGAGCTCTGGCTGCTTGCTCTGGTGTACATTGAGCTCTGTCTGCTTGCTATGGTGTACAGTGAGCTCTGGCTGCTTGCTTTGGTGTACAGTAAGCTCTGGCTGCTTGCTCTGGTGTACATTGAGCTCTGGCTGCTTGCTCTGGTGTACATTGAGCTCTGGCTGCTTGCTCTGGTGTACAGTG
>WNWK01013127.1:0-56569 GCA_009830355.1 Cherax destructor | reverse complement strand
TGGGGGTTAAAGGTCACGATTTTCGTTCCTGCACCTCCCTCTCTCCTCCCATCAACAAAAAAGTATCCCATATTAAAAATGCCTTTTAAAGGGTTTTTTAAAAAAATTAAAAAAAGACCTTAAGCCTGGAACTCCCCAATTTAGGGAAAAAAGGGCAAACCCAGTCTCTCCCCCCAAAAGACCCCAAGCCACCAGCAGCCGCCCCCCCGTAATCCCCCCCCCCTCCCCCGCATCCCAGGGTTTATTTGCGATTTTGCCAAAAACAATGCATAAAGGGAAACCCTTCAACACATCAAAAGAACTTTTCCCCTAAACAACGAGTTTTTTTCCCCCAAAAGTCCTCCTTCAGCTAATTTTTAAAAAAAAATTTTCCAAAAAAGTCGTCAGCCCCCCCAAAGGGGTTCCCCCCCCCGCACCACCACCACTGTCGACCAATCAGCTGCTCAACCATCACCACCTCCACCACCACCTCAAGCTCCTCCCTCCGTCATGGAGATGGACCAATCAGAGACTGTGAAGACGCCGACACCACCAGATCCACCAATCTCAGCAAAGGCTACTGCCTTAACTCCTGTATCTCCACCAACCAACAAAACTAAAATAATTACTGAAGAAACATCTCACCACATAACATTCAATGGGGTAGTCTTCTACACAGCTGATACATAAGAACATCAGAGGATCGCACTGTGTTCCTCGCTTCATGCAGGACGCAGTTGCTCCTGCACTCTATAGTGCCTTTCGATCCCCTAGTGGGAGAGGCTTTGTACCTCATATGAGATTTTTTTCCTCTACTAATCCTGTTGGACCTGCTTGTTTGGACCTGTTGAGTAGAACAAAGACATCAACATCAGGAACAGTGCGTCGCTGGTAGTCTGCCCAAGGGAAGAACGCCGGCCTCTGCACTCCTGCTGCTGTAAGCTGATAACCATCATTGCCCAAGGAGTCGCCCTGCCGACCTTCAAAAGCAAGACCTCGACACCTCTGTTCTATAGCATGTGTACCCATTGCATACAGTTGACCTCGCCTCCAGTTCGGTGTGACAGCATCTCTGAGAATCTTTAGACAGCATCTTTTTTTTGGCCAATATCTTTTTTTCAGACAATATATTAGATAACTTTATGCGTCGTAATTTTCCAAAGGGCCTGTCGATCCCGCTTCATTGAGGTGGTTAAAGATACCCACACAGTGGATTGGCTAGACTACACCAATTGGATAACACCAACGCCTTTCTCTACTCTGCTTAAAAATTTTCATTCTTCTGGGCCGGTTGGACCTGCACCTGCTTCGGTGGGGTATTCGTCTGACCGGTGCCTGTGGCTGGATTCCAAGTGATTTACGCACAGGACGCCCACTCTGGGCAGGCACAAACCTCACGATAGCCAACCGACGAATAGCAGACCATCAGCCCATGTATCAATGCCAAGATGAATTCACTGCAAGCTACCACGGCTACCATGCCCCCCACCACGACCCCCACTACCCCCGCCCCAGTAACCACCCAATCAAAGCCCACCACTCCTTTTCTCCTACTAAAATACCCTAAAGGCGACCTAGATGCAACTACTGCCATGAACATCCTGTTTAATCTGACCCAAGCTCCCCAGACTAACGTAATAAAGACAAACACAGGATTCAAACTAATCCTAGACCAACAATCCTACAGCATATACACTGCTACTCAGAACAGATCAAAACTCTTAAAAGCTGGTTTCTCCATCATATGGAGTCCTGAACATCGAGCTAAAAGCACAGTAATTGTTAAACACACAAACCCATCACTCTTGACTGCTTACGAAAATGACAAGGAAGACCTCATAAAAGACATTAGCACAAGGAACAAGGTTATAATTGACGACATATTCCGACCTCCCAACTCCAACATTCTCAAAATTCGATGCTACAGGGGCATTCCAGCCAAGACCATCAGTATCCCTCCTGACTCACTATTCACCCTTAACTGCCATCACATAGAACAATGCCTCAAATGCTATAAATTTGGTCACCAAAAACCCACATGCAATGCCACTCAAATCTGTTCTAGATGCTCTGCAACAGGGCATTACTGGTCTACCTGTACTTTACCCGCAAAATGCTCCTACTGCAAAGAGGCACACACTACAATATCAAATGCTTGCCCCATAAGATAAGAATACCTCAACAACATTAAAGGGACTGACCCCCCATCATTACACAACAAATACCTACCCCCTACCTCCCCCGCTCCCCTTCCAACCACAAATGCATGGGATACCCCCCTCACATGGGTTCCCCCCACCATCCCTCTACCCCACCAGCACTCCAACACTCAAAAACTCTTTTCCAACCAATGACACACAAGCACCCACAACCACTCCTGACTATATATCAAAGTGCAACACAGCAACCAGCAGATCTCTCTTGTGTACCTCGCTTCGTGCTGTACACAGTAGCTCCTGCACTCTCTAGTGCCTTACGATCCCCTAGTGGGAGAGGCTTTTTCACTCTTATGAGGTTTTTTCCTCTGATATTCCTGCTGACCTGCTTGTTGGACCTGTTGAGTAGAACAAAGACATCAACACCAGGAACAGTGCGTCGCTGACAGTCTGCCCAAGTGTAGAACGCTGGCCTCTGCACTCCTGCTGCTGTATGCTGCTAACCATCACAGCCCAAGGAGTCGCCTTGCTGACTTTCAAAAGCAACACCTCGACACCTCTGCTCTCTAGCATGTGTACCTATGGTATACAGTTGACCTCGCCTCCAGTTCAGTGTGAGCATCTCTGAGAATATTTAGACAGCATCTTTTTTTGGGCCATTATCTTTTTTTTCAGACAAACTAGCTATCTTTTTGCGTCGTAATTTTCCAAAAGGCCAGTTGATCCCCCTTCACTGAGATGGTTAAAGATACCCACACAGTGGATTGGCTAGACTATACCAATTGGATAACACCAACGCCTTTCTCTACTCTACTAAAACTTCTTCATCCTTCTGGGCCGGTTGGACCTGCACATGCTTCGGTGGGGTATTCGTCTGACCGGTGCCTGTGGCTGGATTCCATGTGATTTACGCACAGGACGCCCAGTCTGGGCAGGTACATACACACGCATAAACCCCGTGATACCCAACCGACAAATAGCAGGCCATTAGCCCATGTATAACTGCCAAGATGAATTCACTGCAAGGTACCTCGACTGCCCCGCCCCCCACCATAACCCCTTCTCCCCCCCAACCCTGCCAACCCCCAATCAACACCCACCTCCCTCTCCCTCTTGCTTAAGTACTCTAAAGGAGACTTAGATGCAACCACTGCCATGAACCGCCTGTTTCAAATAACCCAAGCACCCCAAACTAACGTAATTAAAACTAACACTGGCTTCAAACTCATCCTTAACCAACATTCTTACAGCATCTACACTGCTATTCAGACAAGACCCAGACTCTTAGAAGCTGGATTCTCCATCATATGGAGTCCAGAACACCGGGCCAAGAGTACAGTAATAGTTAAATATATGAACATATCCCTACTGACTGCATATGAAAACAACAAGGACGATCTCATAAAAGACATTAGTGACAAAAACAATGTAGTACTTGATGACATATTCAGACCTCCTCGCTCTAACATCCTCAAAATACGTTGTTACTCTCCCCATGAAGCTGGAAAAGCTGTTCAGCAGGGGAATTCTAGCCAAGACAATCAGCATCCCTGCTGACTCTCTATACACCATCAACTACCATCACATTGTACAATGCTTAAAATGCTACAATTTTGGACACAGCAAACCCACTTGCAATGCCCCACAGATATGCTCCAGGTGCTCCACCTCTGGCCACTACTGGACTACCTGCACTCAACCCATAAAATGCTCCAACTGTCATGACACACACACTGCAATATCAAATGCTTGCCCAAAAAGGAAAGAAATCTCAATAAATTAAAAGGAGACGAACCCCACTCCTTACCCAACCAAAACCACACAGCTGACCCCCTCCCCCTCTCAACCCCCTTCCCCACCAATGCTTGGGCTACACCACTCACCTATGCTCCCTCCACCTGCCCAACCCCTTCCCAACCCCATTCCCCTCCCTCCCTCCAACCCACCCCCTCCCTCAACCCCCACCCCTCCCAACCCCCACTGCCAATCACCATTATTTACACACCCTCAACCACCCTTGACTTTATATCAAACTCCAAGATAGCAACAGCTGTGCACTCAGCTGTAGATCTCACAAATTCACCACTAGGACTATTCCCACACTCTAAATGTCATACTATCAGCCAACAACCTTCCCCCTTCAGATCCCCCAATATCCAGCTTCACACACCCACCACCATACCCCAACCCCCTTCATCCCCCCCCCTCCAGGTCCACCAAACCCCAAACTTACCCCACAGCACAACACCACAATCCCACCCTCTCATTTTTTTGCTGCCCGACCTTGGTCATGAGCAGATGTGCTGGCAAGGGTCTCTGGTGGACAATAGCCATAACCTTTAGTTTCAATATGGCGGCGACGTACCGGAGGTGGATAAACACTGTGTGTATTGAAGTGCTGGTGGGAGCTATCTACCCATCCAATGCAGAAGTATTATTGCCTGCCATAATTCGAGACGCTTATGGAATACCCACGGAAGATTTATATAGGGTATTTGTGAAATTTGTGACCAGTGGAGCATATGAACGAGTGGTTGACGCTTACCAGGAAAAGCGAATGGTCATTAGTGAAGGCTTGGAGGTGAGGTTACGGGACGTGTCGGCTACGTATGTTTGGATCAGAATACGTAATTTGCCATTTGAGGCCGATGCTGTTGATGTGAAGAGGGTCTTTCAGGCATATGGTGTGATACATGCCGGTATGCCAGAAGGGTCGGTCAGTCTCAAGATGACATTGAGGAGACCAATACCTTCGTATGTTCTCCTGCCGGACTTCCGTACACAAGTCTATGTTACGTACGTGGGGCAGGTGCGAACGTGTAGGCTATGTGGGCAGCCGGGGCATATGGCTCTGGCGTGTGACCGACGGGGGATACCAACCCAGCGACAACATGGTGCCACGATGCAGGAACAAGGGGAGACGACATTGAAGGATGAGGCCATACATCAACAGGAGCCAGCAGCTACGGGTGAGCTGATTAGTACTGGCACTGGCAAGTGGAGTGACATCGTGGAGGAAGAGGCGGAGGTGGTTGTATCACTGCCACCGGTGACGCAGCCGGATGAGGACCGTGGCTCCCGGGATTGTGAGGTGCGGAGAGAGGATGACGTATTGGTTAACTTATCTGGACCTCTCTTGGAAGATTTGCAGAAGATGCTAGATAGCCCGGCGTTGGTGGCAGACGACTATGGGGAGGGTACCTTACCGGAGATGGTGGCAAAGCCAGGTGAAGTGCTGAATGGGCGTGTAAGTAAGGAGGCAGGTGATGGTATGGATGATCAGGTGCAGGTGTGTGTGGTTGAGGCTGAGGTACATAGGGGCGTGTCGGATGTGAGTGGTGAGGCAGCAGGTGAGGTCATGGAGGTAGCGGAGGGATCCCGCAAGAGATCCAGTGGATCAGTGGAGGATGATGTGTTGACGCCAGCTCAGAGAACCGGCAAGAAATTATGGGCGGATGTGGCTAAGGGGGGGAAAGGCGGGGTTAAGGGTAAAGTCACGGGCGGAGAGGGAGGGGGTAATGGTGGGGGAGGACTAGTGATGAAGCTAGGTGGGTCTAGATTGGTGAAGCATCGTGGGAAGCCTCCAATGAAACCTTCAAGTGTCTCTGTATGAACGTTAATGGCCTTCGGGCAGAGGTTAAACGGTTATGGGTGGAAGCAACTTTAAGGAGAGAGGGGATTGACGTATGTTTCTTACAGGAACATATTAAGTGTGGTAGGGAATTGTTGCTAAAGGGTTATACTTTATACACGGGGAGTACAGTGAATCTCAAGGGTGGGGAGTTGGTGGGAATTAGGGAGACCAGCCCTTTTAGTATGAGGTATTGGGAGGAGGTGGGGGATGGGAGGATTGTGAGGGTTGATGGGGTATGGAGAGACATACCTGTTAGTTTTATTGGGGTTTATATGCCTGCTACCAATGTAAGGAGTGTGAAGGAAGCTTTTGTGTGTGATTTTTTAGTTTATGCTTTAAGGGGCTTGCCTGAGGTGGTAATAATAGCTGGTGATTGGAACTGTATTATTCGGAAGCGTGATGTAGAGCCTCGGGGCTCGGGATGTGAACTTGCAGTTTTGAGGGATGTGTTGGGGGCGGTGGGAGTCAAGGATGTGGTTGTGGGAAGGGATGCTTTGGTGGAGCATACTTTTTTTAGGAGAGGATATGCGGCACGACTAGATAGGGTTTATGTAGCGTCAGGTATAAGTGTAGGAGACGTGCGTCTTCTCGATGTTGGGTTCTCTGATCACCGTGGTGTAGTGGCGGTGTTGAGCTGGGTTGGGGCTGTCAAGATATATCCAGGTCATTGGAAATTGAATGTACGTTTGTTACAGAGGGATGGGGATAGGGATGCTTTTGCGGACTGGTGGGGGAGGGAGTGGGGAAGGGGCAGAGGGATGAGGGATGAGGTGAGGTGGTGGTCTTCACAGGCGAAGGAGGCGGTGAGGGATTATTATCGGAGGGCCGGAGTGGAGGAGGCGGGTTATAGGTATGGTTTGCAACGTTACTTAGAAAGTCAGCTTAGGTCTTGTTATGTAGGGGGGGGGAGGAGGGGGTATCAGGCAGAAATTAGTATGCTACGTGGGAGGTTAAGGGACATACAAAATGATAGATTCCATGCGGTCAGGGTCAGGTGTCAATTGGACGAGGTTTTATGGGGAGATAGGCCCTCGGGCACTGTTTTGAGGAGGTTTAGGAAAAGGAGGAAGGGTATGATTATCTCGTCATTGAAGGTTGAAGAAGACCTGGGAGGGTATCAGAAAGGGCAGGTGTTAAGTACAACTGATGGCATGTGTGGGTATGCGGGATGTTGGTTTCAGCACAAGTTTAGGAGAGTGGTTGGGAGTGAGGCAAGTCGAAGGATCATTTTGGAGGGGATACAGGAACGTCTGGGGGAGGAGGATAGGAAGGGGTTAGGAGGACGTATATCAGAGGCGGAAGTATGGCAGGCGGTGCAGGGATTAAGGTTAGGAAAGGCACCTGGGGTGGATGGCTTACCGGGAGATTTTTATGTGTTACATTGGGAGGTGTTAAAGGATGTTTTAGTGCAGATCTTTAATCAAATGAAGGATAGGGGATATATGGAGGAAGAGCAAAGGACAGGGGTGGTAGTGATGGTACCGAAGGGGAAGGACGGTGATAGGATGAAGGGATATAGAGCTATAACGTTGTTATGCTCGGATTATAAGATCTTTGCGAAAATTCTGGCGAATCGAATAAAGAGGGTGTTGGAGAAGGTTTTAGAGGATGGGCAACATGGTGTGCCGGGGCGAAGCATAAAGACTGGGCATAGAAGGATTAGGGAGTTTGTGGATAACAAGAGGGGAGGAGGGGTGCTAGGTTTAGATTGGGAGACTGCATATGATAGCGTAGATAGGGAATTTTTGTTTGGGGTTTTGTTGGGGTTGGGGTTTGGGGAAGAAATCGTGGGGTGGGTTAGGACTTTATATGCGCTGGGTGTTAAACACCAGATGGGATGACTTCCTCACCAGCGAATACACCCACATTCAAACTAACACCCCTGCCCTGAACGTGTACTGGAAGACACTCAGTGACAAACAGATAGACTTGAAACCAGACATAACCACTGGACCACACACCTTGACGACAATATACGCAGACCCAACAACACTCATAATCTATTCTACTCACTCCTAGCTCCTGCCCCAAACCCCTGTTCACTAGCAACAGCTAAATAGCTGCAAACCCTCTGCTCACTAACAACAGCTAAATAGCTGCACCCTGTCTTTACAGGCGTGGACCTTAAATAATGTCTTTTTAAAAAATGTTTATTTTAATTTGCTTTTAAAAAAAAATAAAAGTAGGAAAGTAGCCCTCGTACCTTGCAGTGTCTAAGTTGCGCCGACCCCATACCAGGGAACTCCTGTGCCGCGTCCAAGTCACAAAGTCACAAAGCCAGCACCATTCTGAATCACTATCTGCCTAACTACTGGGTCAAGCCCTGGTACTTTCTCTCCCACTAAAAGCTCTTCCTCTCAACCACCTACTCTTACACTTTACCCACTTACCTTTCACCCGTAAGGGTCTTACCTAAACTTTATTCATTCATTCATTCTTATGTACTGATAGATATACACCTCTCGCAGTATATACTCTTGTTGTGTAGATGACAGGATCAGAGTCTCAGCTAGGATGCATTAAAAAAAAAAGGAAAGTTTCTCATTAAAATGCCTAGTCAAAAGCTCTCGCACAATTAGGTAAACAAAAAAAGACCACTTGTTTTACAATATCAGTGTTATTTTACAGGTTTGTAGTTGTGTTTAATTTAAAAAAAATAGCATCATTTAGTATAGCGGGGTGTGCAGATACCATTTACCCAACAGTGGAATCTGTCAGCAGGTCTAGAATGTTCTTATATACGTATTGGCATTTTGCCCAGGATCAGGCTTCCAGCACCGCTACATCTTTCCAACATATTTACAAACAAACTTTTATTCTTGACTGTGACCCACAATAGTCTGCTAATAGACAAGAACCTACTAGGTGAGCAGGGACAGTAAGGGACACGTGTACATGTACTGCTAGGTGAGCATGGATAGTAAGGGACACCTGTACATGTACTGCAAGGTGAGCATGGATAGTAAGGGACACGTGTACATGTACTGGTAGGTGAGCATTTATAGTAAGGGACACGTGTACATGTACTGCAAGGTGAGCATGGATAGTAAAGGACACGTGTACATGTACTGCTAGGTGAGCATGGATAGTAAGGGACACGTGTACATGTACTGCTAGGTGAGCATGGATAGTAAGGGACACGTGTACATGTGCTGCAAGGTGAGCATGGATAGTAAGGGACACGTGTAAATGTACTGCTAGGTGAGCATGGATAGTAAGGGACACGTGTACATGTGCTGCAAGGTGAGCATGGATAGTAAGGGACACGTGTACATGTACTGCTAGGTGAGCATGGATAGTAAGGAATATGTGTACATGTACTGCTAGGTGAGCATGGATAGTTTTGGACACGTGTACATGTGCTGCTAGGTGAGCAGGGATAGTAAGGGACACATGTACTGCGAGGTGAGCAGTACAAGTCACTTGCCTGAGGTTCGAACCTGGGACCTTACGATTGTAAACTGAATTGCCTGTTACTCTAATCGAAACCACACTAAATTTCTATATAGTTTGATTTTTCTTATAAGAATTATACAAAAATCATATTTTTTTTAATTGTTTAGAATATATAACAGAGCACATTTGCCAATAAAAATATACACAGCGCTAACAACGTTTGGTAAATAGTCAAATATTGCCATCTCCCTTATCATCACATAATTCCTTAAGGCACTCACACTTTCTTTTTAGGCATCAAAAGATCATTAAAAATTGTCCTTCCCTTTCCTCAACAGTGATTTTCGTCTCAAGATCCTATCTTGTGGCGTTTCTGATGCAACGCTCAGTTTGACTCATCCTATTTTGTCCTTTGACTACTATACAAGTCTGAAAAATTGAAGTTTCATGTACCCCAAAAGCACTACCTGTTTTTTCAGGGATGTTAAGAATCATATCTTAAACACAGATATAACTCTGAGCAGCGCCTAATAACCCACACGGATTCGGAGGTTTATGTGAATAATAATAATATCATTACAGTTATAAGGATGGTGTCGAGTAAGAGGCTTGTGGATGCAATAAATTTAGTGTCATATATGTGTGATGATACGGTGCCTGTATACAGTAAACTCTCTCTTATAAAACTCTGTATAGTGAGATTTTTTTTGTAAATGCGACTGAAAAAGTAAATTCAGAATTGAATTGCAAGTGAGGTCTCATAATAAACATTTTTGATCGGTTTTACAAAAAATCACTATGTAGAGGAGTTTTACCCCCCCCCCTCAGAAAGAGAGCTTAATAAGAGATCTTATAAAGAGAGAAGAGAGTTTTATAAGTGTTTATAACCTATACATATACGTACCACCAGAGAAGAGCTTATCTACACACGCACACACATATGCAGCACCAGTTTGGAACCCACACCTGGTCAAGCACGTCAAGAAATTAGAGAAAATGCAAAGGTTTGCAACAAAGCTAGTTCCAGAGCTAAGGGAAATGTCCTACGAAGAAAGGTTAAGGGAAATCGGCCTGGCGACACTGGAGGACAGGAGGGTTAGGGAAGACATGATAACGACATACAAAATGCTGCAAGGAATTGACAAGGTGGACAGAGACAGGATGTTCCAGAGATGGGACACAGAAACAAGGGGTCACAATTATTGGAAGTTGAAGACTCAGTTGAGTCAAAGAGATGTTAGGAAGTATTTCTTTAGTCACAGAGTTGTCAGGAAGTGGAATAGTCTGGCAAGTGAGGTAGTGGAGGCAGGAACCATACATAGTTTTAAGACGAGGTATGATAAAACTCATGGAGCAGGGAGAGAGAGAGAGAGAGGACCTAGTAGCGATCAGTGAAGAGGCGGTGCCAGGAGCTATGTCTCTACCCCTGAAACCACAAATAGGTGAGTACCAATAGGTGAGTACACACATACACGTACCACCAAAGAGAACATTTTACGACTTCAGCAACAATGGCTACGATATAAAGTAAATTTTATTTAGGCTTTTGGTACATAACATAAATTTTTACAATGGTCTTGAGAGCACGCAGTTGTTACGGACACAAAAAAGTACATTATATACATTTAACCTAGATAACGCAATACACTATTACAAGGTCTGGGTAATAGTCACTGCTACATTTGGCAAGTAATACAATTTATTATATTTTGATAAGTATTTTTAACTGAATTGTGCCAATTTAAGTAAAAAAAACATCGAAGGTATCATAGATCAACGATTCCGTTTCCAAAAGTCGATTATGTTAATACGGTTCGTTTAAAATGCCGTGACCTGTGGCATGACTCAGTCCTTACTATGGGTATTCAGGAGAGGATATTTGATAGCCGGTGAAGGACTCTTCATCCAAGGAATTGGAGCTACCCTCCTTTTCCTTGGATAAAACCTCATTACCTCTCATTTCCATGGCGTTGTTTGACAACTACGGGTTGAGTGCTTCGCCGCCATGTGCAGCAATAAGAGTGAATATCAAGGAGGATGTTGATGTAGAGTTGAGGATGTGTACACTCACTTGAGTGTGTGTCCACAGTCTACCTAGGAAGGTAGGTCTACTGACAGTTGAGTGGTATGCATGCACTGGTAGGGTGGCTGGTAGAGTGGCTAATAGGGTGGCTGGTAGGGGGGTTGGTAGGATTGTTGATAGGGTGGCTGGTAGGGGGGTTGGTAGGATTGTTGATAGGGTGGCTGGTAGGGTTGTTGATAGGGTGGCTGGTAGGGTTGTTGATAGGGTGGCTGGTAGGGTTGTTGATAGGGTGGCTGGTAGGGTGGGACAAAGCAAGTGTGAGGTTGGGCTAGCATCCAGGTCGAGTGGTAAGAAGTTCAGCTTTAACATAAAACGCGGTGATACCAGCCTCCTCTGTCTGTGTTATTCACACACACACACACACACACACACACACACACACACACACACACACACACACGAAAGGGCATAAACATTTCTTTTAGTGTGAGAACAATGAACAATTGGAGGACCCTTGAAAGACATAAGTCTGAGTGTAGAGAGGACATAGCCCTGAAGGACAGAGAGAAAGCCTCACTAGCTAACTGAAGTCTGCAACCGAGACTCAAGAGCCAGGGCTCAACCTCTACAGGCGCAACTAGATAGTCACACATACTAATGACCTGACTAGAAAAAATAATAATTGCTAGAGGAAAGTCCACTAGTCGATTGAAGGTTAAGATATAGGGCCAAGAACTAGAATTCGCCCCGCGTAGACCTAACTTATTTATAAATAAGACATGTACAATACATAGGTATCCATACTGAAGAGACTTTTTGCCTGCGTCCAGACTTTATCAGTCTAACAAAACAAGAAAAAAGGCACAATACCGTGACTGGAACAATATACAAATAACCCGCACATAGAAGAGAGGAGCTTACGACGACGTTTTGGTCCGACTTGGACCATTTACAAAGTCACACGTCGTCGTAAGCTCCTCTCTTCTATGTGCTTGTTATTTGTGTATTTATCAGTCTAATATAAAGATATGAGGACGGTGACTGGATCCAGAGGTGAGGTGCAGCAGTTGAAAACATCATCGCATGTGGGCGAGGCACACTAGTGGAAATAGCTCAGGCCCATAATTTAAGCCACAAATTTAGCAATGAAGTTTCAGATGTGGAGAGAGGCAGCAGTTGAAGGTGTGACCTCATATGGGCAGGGCCCATTAGAAGAAGTAGATTTTGCTTATTATGTGGGCTAGAGATTAGCAGTAGAGTTGTGGGATATTCTCTGTACCAAGATTCCATGGTGTTGCTTTATCAGACAAACATTAATAGATCAAAAGTATACAATACTGACAAGTTGATGAGCAAGATAAATGTGCAACACCTGTGTCTTTGCTAGAGAGACTTTTCGCCGGCGCAGCAGGCTTTATCAAACTGAGAGGCATGAGGATGGGGATATAATGGAGCCAGAGGGGAGGACCTCACCCTTTTACGACGATATCTTTAACTGCTGCACATCTCCTCTGACTCCGGTATATAAATATCCATCCTCGTGTCTCTCTATTAGATTGGTAAAGCTTGCTTGTGGGCGAAATGTCTCTCTAATAAAGATATTTAGTGTTGCCCATGTATCTCATTCATTCATCACCTAGTTGCACCGGCGAGTTAAACTCAGATCTCGAGGTTCGGGATTGGCTTGTGTGAATTTTTCTCTGCCCTTCAGGGCTGTGTTATAAGTCTTGCAATAGCGCTCCATTTGTTCACTGCTCTTAACTTGTCACCAAGTTAAACCTTTGATCTAATGATACCAACTCGGTGAGTACGCAGTAGAAGAAGCAATAGAATTATCAGCAGCGCCAAGAGAAGAAGGGACAGAAACATCATCAGCAGCACTAACAGTAGAAGCAAATACATCAGATGCAGTAGAAGCAACGTCAACAGCTTCAACAACAATAACACCCTATATAACAACAGCAGTAACACCAGAAGGAACAGCGGCATTAGTCAGTGAGGTGACAGGGAGTGTCCGTCTGGAATCAATAATACATTACCCTGTAAAAACAGACACCATTAGATGCAGTGACTGGAAACTCCGCACAGACAGTGATCTCCGGGACCTCCAGCTTTACTTAACACAACCTCCCGTGTGTTTCATCAAGGGGAAGATCATAGTGTGATCATTTCATAACATCAGACGCATTAGTAAAAACTTCATGTCTACCTTGCAAGATGAACACAAACATCGCGTGAAAATGTTGAAAACTGTTAGAATAAATGATTTTTGTAAAATAACAGACAGTATTACACCATTACAATTATTATAATAAAAAAGAAGCGCTAAACCACAGGGGTCATACTGCGCTACACCATTACAAGTGTAAAATATTAAGAATGTGGTGTCAATTACGCCTATTATGGTTCCAGGAATGATCGCTCTCCGCATCTCGATCAAATACAGTGTTTATCTTTATTAATAATTAAAGTGAAGGTGAACGATTTTATTATGTATGTTTCTGATTGTTTAATAAAACCGGGTTGATGGCAACTAGCAAATTATTACCCATAGTGAACATGTGAAGTGAATGTTCAAAACACTTATTTTATCTTTGCTCATTTCAAAATTTGGCCCAAGCAATAGTTTACTATCCCCCAGGATGCTACTTACAACAGTCGACTAGTGCCAAAGTACGTATTCATTGTAAAATTTGCATGGCCAGTGGGTGTAAGGAGACTTGTCCAAACAATTAACCTTGTTTGAGGATCGAACCTTAGAATTGTCTGTAGTGAGCTGACCTTCCTAACCACTAAGCTACAAGTAGGATGGTCCATTAGATTTAAAGCCTATCGACTCCACGAGGGCCATTAAGGATCCATAACACATGTGCACCAGTCAAGTATACTTTCATCTCCCCCCTAAGACAAAATGGATTAAGGTAAACTCTTAGCCTATATATGGTAAGAGATACACATCTGCTGTGGATTCTCTTAAGAACATAAGAACATAAGAAAGGAGGAACACTGCAGCAGGCCTGTTGGCCCATTCTAGGCAGGTCCTTCACATTCCATCCCACCAACAGAATATTTGTTCAACCTAATTTTCAATGCTACCCAAAAAATAAGCTTTGATAATTTTATTTACTCATGTGCAATTCCCACTCAAATCCAACCCCTTTCACTCATGAATTTATCCAACCTAAATTTAAAACTACCCAAGGTCCTTGCTTCAATAACCCTACTAGGCAGACTGTTCCATTCATCAACTACCCTATTTCCAAACCAATACTTTCCTATATCCTTTCTAAATCTAAACTTATCTAACTTGAATCCATTATTGCGGGTTCTCTCTTGGAGAGATACCCTCAAGACCTTATTTATATCCCCTTTGTTAATACCCATTTTCCACTTGTATACCTCGATCATGTCTCCCCTCATTCTACGTCTTACAAGTGAATGTAATTTAAGGGTCTTCAATCTTTCTTCGTAAGGAAGATTTCTAATGCTATGTATTAATTTAGTCATTCTACGCTGAATGTTTTCTAACGAATTTATGTCCATTCTATAATATGGAGACCAGAACTGAGCTGCGTAATCTAGGTGAGGCCTTACTAATGATGTATAAAGCTGTAATATAACGTCTGGACTTCTGTTGCTAACACTTCTTGATATAAATCCCAGTAATCTATTTGCCTTATTACGTACGCTTAGGCATTGCTGTCTTGGTTTAAGGTTGCTGCTTACCATCACCCCCAAGTCCTTCTCGCAATCTGTATGGCTAAGTTCTACGTTATTTAACTTATAAGTGCTTGGGTTATTGACACTCCCGAGCTTTAGAACTTTGCATTTATCTACATTGAACTGCATCTGCCATTTTTCTGACCAGGAATTGAGTTTGTCTAAATCCTCCTGTAGTTCACTGACATCTACGTCTGAATCGATTATCCTACCTATCTTCGTGTCATCAGCGAATTTGCTCATATCACTAGAAATTCCCTCGTCAAGGTCATTTATATATATTATAAACAACAACGGGCCCAAAACCGATCCCTGAGGAACGCCACTTGTTACAGATCCCCACTCCGATTTAACCCCATTTATGCACACCCTCTGCTTCCTATTGGTGAGCCATGACTCGATCCATGACAACACTTTTCCCCCAATGCCATGAGCAGCCACTTTCTTTAACAGTCTCTGATGTGGTACTCTATCAAAAGCCTTACTAAAATCCAAATAAACGATATCGAATTCTTTATCATTATCAACTGCCTCAAAAGCCCCACTGAAAAAAGTTAACAAATTAGTTAGAACACAGCCTAATATTCTGGGAGCAAGGCACTCATTGTATCTTAATTAAACACCAAAACCTTAAGTTACTACCATGTTATTAATCTGCACAGAGAACATAATACACACACATACAGCTACACAAATTATCATACATAGTAACGTATGTGTAAATTACCTAGGATAACCCCCCAAAAAAGTAAGTGACTTTTTTTTTTCATCGGAGTCATTGAGTGTGCGTCTTTTGAGAGGCTTCCATCCTTAATGGTTGATACATCTTAAAATTAGGATGATACCCTAAACGTTTATTCTATGTAGGTGTAAATTTGTTTATTTACTAACATTGTTAATAAGCTTGGAATTGTTGGATTCCGAACAATACTTAAACCTCACAATGATTTATTTCACTAAATAATCGACTTTATATTAAGTGCCCCTTACTCGCCTCCTCAGGGATTTTCTAGATGGAGAGGGCAGGTGGGGAGGGCAATCAGGGCTGCAGGAGGGGGTGTAGGGGTCCCAGCTGCGATGGCTCACCCTAAAATATATTAAAGAATGTTGCAGCATCCCCGACACGAATATAAGTTGGCTCAGTTTGGGAGATGTCTTGAAAAAGATTATAACAAATGAAAACAGACTGATTTATTTTTTAATATGAAAAAGAAAAACTTTGTGTTTCCCACGGATGAATGATATGAAATGTCGATATAAATCTACATTTGTTGTTAATATCATGCTCTTAATGAGCAAACTGAATTTAAAGCTACAAGGAAAGGTGCTCTTTGTACATGATTTGTACTGCCGTTAATACTTGACTTATATGTCGAATTTTCTCACTGATTCCAGGACATAAAAGTAATCGAAAATGGTCTGTCTTTTATCTCATCTCCTTCCCCATTTGATGTAATGGAACCTCATTCTGCCTCCAATTCGAGCTTATTGACCAGTAATGTGATACATTGCTTTCGGAGCAAATCAGACCATTCCTGAACAGGTATAATAAAGCAAACGAAGGACTTACTGCAGGAGGAGGCTAAATATAATACACGGTATGGTTAAGAAGTACACTGACCTAGATTAGACGTGGTGGAAACGGAGTTAGGAAGTAGTTTCATCTTGAGGTATGATAGAGCTCAAAAAGCTAAAGAGCTGTAAAGTCGGTCGATAGTGAGGAAGATGAAGGGCCAAGAACAGTGAACTGACCCCCCTAACTTCAAGTAGGAAAGCACAACTACATTAGTGCACATCTGCCAGGCAGACAACTCGGTCACCCGGCAGCTCCAGCACCTGGCATCTCACCAAAGGAAAATTCCAACTTGGGCATCTTCCAACTGGACTTTGCCACCAGCGCCTTTCACACGACGCAAGGCTTCGCTAATTGAATTGCTCACAGATAATCCTACCGACAAAACTCTTAATTCGCAACCCTGAGTAAAGGACAGTCGGGAGGGGAAGAGAAACAGAATGAGACAAAGATGCTTTATGTCGAAAACAAAGTGTTTTGTGTAAAATCAAATCAGTACATTGGCAACTCCAATATTGAGGTTTTGCAATCACATGACAAAAGTCAGCTGATTTACACTTGTCGGTCATACTGGCCGACCAGCCAAGCGAACTTCCATCGATAAGCAAATGCGATAAACTCCGAATATGTCAAGGGTGTGATGAATCATGCTTCTGAAAACTGTTCAAACACCATTATTAACACTATCAAGTGAAGTTAGTCATTTTCGATGCGAGAATCGTAAAAGAAACTTCAGTAAGGAACATTGAAGAACAATGTGTAACTTGTCATCTGGTCTGCTCCAAGTTATGCTTCATCTGTTGCAAGCAGTTGCTATTATTATTATTTCTGAAAAGTTGGCTACACCAGACTTCTGTAATATGTTAACTTCAAGTTTTACCGTCTTTGTAAATCCTTGGGAAGCAGTCATGGTAGAGTTAACTTATCATCTTGTTGGCTGCTGCACTCAACACAACAAACAACAACCATCGTAGAGGCTTACAAGTACGAGAAGAATTACAAAAGAAGCAGTGTAAGTTTACCCAGTCGTCAAAGCCTGATGTGCAACATGGCGACTCCGTAACTCATGACGTCAAATGCAAAAACTCGCTAATATCAGTGTGGGTTAGATTAGATCGTATTTCCTTAATACATGAGAAAACAAAACATTTGAAAATTTACAATTAGGTGCATTAAAGCCATAGTTGAAGACTCGTGGGGTGGCTCATGGCTCAAATGGTAGCGCCTTTGACTCATCTGAAGGAGCCAGGATCGATCCTGGGACAAGTGTAAAATAGGCCATCAAATAATTTCTGATGAAGACACTAGAGGCTACAGGATGACCTAGATAGGTTGATATTGTGGTCGGAGAAGTAGCAGATGCAGTTCGCTGCAGACAAGTGTAAGGTTCTAGTCCAAGGAAAAAAATAACTATGGTACTTATGAGCTAAATAATGTAGATCGTGGTCAAAATTATTGGGAAAAAATAGGAGATCTAAAGATTTAAAGCCAAGACAACAATTTGTAACTGTTCTCAATAAAGCTAATAGAACTCTTAGCCTTTTATGTTCTTATGTGAGCACGTTAGTTATTGCACAGAGCTGCAAGGAAGCACTCAGAGTGTGCACATGAATGGTATATAATACCGACAAGATGAAGAATTAGGCACATGTGCAACACCTGGGTATCTTTATTAGATGACATTTCACCATCCAGTGGCTTTATCAATACAATACAAGGACATAATGTGAAGAATGTAGAACTATATACAAAAGATGAGTTAATCAGTCCCTCAACCTTGGAGTTGGTGAAGAGCAGCGTAGTGTTCATATACAAAAGATGAGGTAATCAGTCCCTCAACCTTGGAGTTGGTGAAGAGCAGCGTAGTGTTCAACACTACGCTGCTCTTCACCAACTCCACGGCTGAGGGACTCATTACCTCATTTTGTATATAGTTCTACATTCTTCACATTATGTCCTTGTACTGATAAAGTCACTGCACATGTGCCTAATTCGTCGTCACTCACAGAGTACTTAGTAACTGGAAGTTCTTTAAAACAAAAGCTTCGTTGTTACAGTGAAATCACTAAGTTCAAAACGACACATACAGAGTCATAAATGAATGATGCATGATATTATGGCATTATTTTTTATCATTATAATCAAAAGGAAGAGCTAAGATATTATGGCATAAGTCTGAATATAATAAATTCTTAAATCTACCATCAACACCCAAAATTTGTAATGTAGATTACATGTCAAAACACTCATATGTCAGGACGGCACAAACTCCCGAGTTGTTTTATAAGTCAAGTCTGCAAATTCTGGCTAAAAAACATTTGTGTGTGTGTGTGTGTGTGTGTGTGTGTGTGTGTGTGTGTGTGTGTGTGTGTGTGTGTTGCATCAGCAACATGAACTGAAAATCCACTTGCTCACTTAAGTACAATTATTTAAGTAGTCTGACCTTTGTCTTGTGGGTCTTAAGTGGCGAGAAAATGATGGTTACGAAAAAGAGTGAGCGGGGAGCATTAAATCTGTCGGGAATTACACACTTCCTTGGATCATGAGCCCCTCGCAGGCGTTGAGGAACTTCCCTTAAGGTTAAGCAAGCAGGTGAGGTAATATCTCAAGGAATTCCTAATGCCAAAACACTCAAGAGGATCTGGTAACACTAATGTATGAACTTACTCCACCGGGAGAAGTAAGTCAGGTTTAATGGCAAAGCTTTTCTCATGATTAAACAATCCTCAGCGCAGGTAAAACAAAACAAAATCAATAGACCATTTTGCAGCAGACAATCCAAGGAAGTGTGAGGACAACCCTCAACCCTCCCAGGTGATTCACACTTTGCTAGGAAAAAATACATACGCAGTGTGCTGCTGTTCCCGGGCTTTTATGATGATTATACTGCGGAAACAAAGCTAGTTATACTATTATAACTATATTCAAGTGGACCTTCAGCGCCTGGAGAATGGGAGATAATCAGGCTTTATCTAAGGAAGGGAAGGGGTAGCTCCAACATCAGGACAATATTCCTTTCCGGGAAGGGTGTTACACACACACACACACACACACACACACACACACACACACACACACACACACACACACACACACGCACACACACACGCACGCACGAGCGGGGTGGATAGACTGCATTTTCTTGGACTGCAAGAAGGCCTTCGACACAGTTCCTCACAGAAGGTTAATGCAAAAGCTAGAGGATCAGGCACGCATAACAGGAAAGGCACTGCAATGGATCAGAGAATATCTGACAGGGAGGCAACAATGAGTCATGATACGTGACGAGGTGTCAGAGTGGGCGCTTGTGACGAGCGGGGTTCCACAGGGGTCAGTCCTAGGACCTGTGCTGATTTTTTGTATATGTGAATAACATAACGGAAGGGATCGATTCAGAAGTGTCCCTGTTTGCAGATGATGTGAAGTTAATGAGGAGAATTAAATCGGATGAGGATCAGGCAGGACTACAGAGACCAGGATAGGCTACAAACCTGGTCCAGCAACTGGCTCCTTGAATTTAACCCCGCCAAATGCAGTCATGAAGATCGGGGAAGGGAAAAGAAGACCACAGACAGAGTATAGTCTAGGTGGCCAAAGACTGCAAACCTCACGCAAGGAAAAAGATCTTGGGGTGAGTATAATACCAAGCACATCTGAGGCGCACATCAACCAGATAATTGCTGCAGCATATGGGCGCCTGGCAAACCTAAGAATAGCGTTTCGATACCTCAGTAAGGAATCGTTCAAGATTCTGTACGCCATGTACACCAGGCCCATATTGGAGTATGCAGCACCAGTTTGGAATACACACCTGGTCAAGCACGTCAAGAAATTAGATAAAATGCAAAAGTTTGCAACAAGACTAGTCCCAGAGCTAAGGGGATTGTCCTACGAAGAAAGGCTAAGAGAAATCGGCCTGACGACACTGGAGGACAGGAGGGTTAGGGAAGACATGATAACGGCATATAAAATATTTGAGGAATTGACAAGGTGGACAAAGACAGGATGTTCCAGAGATGGAACACAGAAACAAGGGGTCACAATTAGAAGTTGAAGACTCCGATGAGTCAAAGGGATGTTAGGAAGTATTTCTTCACTCAGAGTTGTCAGGAAGTGGAATAGCCTAGAAAGTGACGTAGTGGAGGCAGGAACCATACACAGTTTTAAGACGAGGTTTGATAAAGTTCATGGAGCAGGGAGAGAGAGGACCTAGTAGCAATCAGTGAAGAGGCTGGGCCAGGAGCTATGAATCGACCCCTGCAACCGCAATTAGGTGAGCACACACACACATACATTCGCATATTAATCCCACATAAAAAAAATACCTCTGGGGCAGGAATCAACTACAATTGTTGATAAATAAAAATAGTGTTTAAACAAGGTACACTACGGAACTGGGTACGAGCGCACGGTGCATGGAATTTTTTTATAAACATACGATTGCCACTCTATCACTTTTTATAATTATCTAAGCTGGCACTTCTATATACACCGCACATATACACCGCACTCTGTGGATACTTCTTACTCAACACGAATCGTCTCAGCCGGTCTGGAATTTTCTCACGCATTTGCATCGTTTTTTTCTCTCTCTCCAGAATTTGAGCGAGCAGAGGCAGGAGTGTAAGAAAACTTGCTCAGACTTCTCGTGGCCAGACAATTGAACCCAGGACCTTTCGGTTATGCATCGAATGCTCTGACTTCCTAGAGGTTGTTAATGACAAATTTTCGCCTTATTTTTATAGACTAGATCCAATGTATTATGTAATAAAAATAATAATATAGAATGTAATGTGTGTGACTTATGGTCATTTGTTTAGTAAGATTTTAGATTTTTTTACCAAGAGGTGAGTTTATTAGGCAACTCCAAGTCAGCCTGAGAGTGAACATTCCGCCGTAATGGCATAATATTACTGCTCAAATAGTCGACATTATTTTTCTATATCAACTAAATCATTGCCCTTTGAAAATCCAGGTATCACTACCTTTGAAGCATCATCTACCAGGGTATAAGTAACCTGGTAGATGATACATCAAAATAATTTTAGGTCAGTAGAACCATGAAAACGTGGAAATTAAAATTCTTGTCCGTATTTTGTATCAACAAACCTGGTGCGGAGGTCAACTCCACTTACACGGAAAGTAGAATTATTTATAAAATTACAGACAATATGGTAGGTAAAAGGACAAACGAGGAACCAGTGAGACAGTTATTATGACTACGTTTCTCTCTCCAGGAATTTTATCAAGCCATACAAACAATACAAGAGCATATAAAAAGAAAAACACTGGCCCATGCTAGTAGCAGGTGATAGCGGGTATGTCATTATATGGGGAATTCATGCAAATATTTTGGAGTTGATTAAGCTGCCTTTGTTCTGTGTGTGTCGAAAATGGTGATTAATGATATTTCAAGGCATTTTCGTCTGTGGGTGTCTTGATTCCTTAATCGCTAAGTAGCCTGGTTGCAAAAGCTCTCGCTTCACACGGTGAGGGGTCCGGGTTCGATTCCCGGCGAAGGGGTGGAAACATTGGATGTGTTTTCTTACACCGGTTGTCTATGTTCACCCATCAGTAAAATGGGTACCTGGGTGTTAGTCGACTGGTGTGGGTAGCATCCTGGGACAAAACTGACTTAATTTGCCCAAAATGCTGTGCATAACAAGGGGCTTTATATATAGTCGTATTTCATTGATGTCAGTTAGGCCAGTATACCATGTACATGTACTTGTAGTAAATAAAGATATTATCTCATCAAATGACTAGTGGTGTTCCAGCGTTGTACACAAGTGTTGTTTAAGTTGTCACATCTGCCTGCGTAGCTGTGTTCCTTCAGACGTGTTCCTAGGTTTTGATCTGTTCCCCCGATGTATACCTTGTCAAAGCTTCTACTAAGGATCATATGAACCCCTATGTTGACTAGTTCAAGGTTCTTCACTTTGACCGTTATCAGGTGTACCACCTTGGTGACCACCATCACCTTACCTAAGTCTGGTGACCACCACCTCACCTTGATCCGGTGATTACCCTCGTGCGAAGCTGTCTGGTTATTAGACGTAAGGAACATCGCGAACCCCATTTCTGTTTCCCGTCAAGATTATTTATTGCCCTTGAAGATTACATTGCAATATTACTTCTACATCAAATACCTTCCTTAGAAACAGAATTGCTCTGCTGACTCAGTGAATATACAGTGAGAGATTATATATACAATGTTTTATATACAATGAGATACCCTGCATAAAAAAAACTATACCACGGGCGGGGATAGAACCCGCGATCAGTCATAAAACTCCAGACCGACGCGCCTGCATTCTAAACATAAAAATGACAGGTAGGATGAGTTTGCCTTTAAAATAGCTTTGAGTAGGTAGTGCCTGAAGGGTAGGAATGGTAAACACAATTAGCTATAAGATAAAGTTGTAATATATGGCATGACGTTACTACGTTAATGATGCAAGTAACTATGACCAGCGAGGTCTGACGAACACCTGTTGTACCTACGAAATTCATTTTTTTTTACGCTACCGTTTATAGGAAGAGCCCCGGGTACACAATAAACTATCCGCTTAGATGGCACAAAGTAGAAGTCTAGCTTGCCCTTACCAAGACCAAAAAACTTCTGGTTATCAATACAGGGAGACCGGTTCATTTCTTACCGGAATAGGAAACAATTTCGTAAAATTACCTGCTGTATGACCATTGTGGGTTTAGCTCTTCGTTTTGATTGTAATAATATTTCGTAAAACTACCAATCGAACACGCTGCTAGCGGAGTCTTGCAAAGAAATATCTTGGGTTTCCTGCTACGCGTGCTCTATACAGCCTACATGAGTGGCTCATGTAGGCTGTTAAATGTAAACACTTACTGTATACAATGCTCTAGCTCTTACTCTATAGTAAAAGAATATAGTTGTATGTTACCAACTGACCTGAAGAGTCGTGTAGACAATGGTTGATAAACGGTAAACTGTCTATATATAGGAAAAGCTGATAAATATAATGAGAAGCGTCCCTAGGAGAGAAGGAAGGGGAAAAATAGTCACAAATGTTCAGTGAAGAGGCAGAACAAGACGTCGCATATGTCCTACTTAGATTCACCATTCGAAAGGGGTGATGCTGGTGAGGGGGCTCTTGATCGAAGGAATTGGATTTGTTCTCCCCTTCCTTGTATCGAAACCTCATTGCCTCCTATTCCTCCTAGGTGTTGCATGACCCCTACGGATTTAGCATTTTCCCTAAATATAATGTCCAACATTCAGTACGGTATGTTGCTGTTTACGCTCTTCAAAGAAGTGACGGATATCAAGATTCGGTATGGTGTTGCTTGCGTTCTTGACCACCGATTTTCATGCCCAGATTCAGTATGTCATTATGTTGAGAGCCTAATCGGATATCCGGATTTGTATGTCGTAGTTTATGTTCTTCAGCGCCAAATCAGATATCCGGATTCAGTATTTTTACGTGTTTTCAACGCTGAGTATGATATCCGGATTCCATATGTTGTAATTTATGCTCAGCAGCGTCGTCAGATACCAGGATTCAGTAGGTTATGTTCTTGACTTCATTCTGACACTCGGATTCAGAACGTTGTTCAAGTTCTTGAGCGCAAAGTCGAATATCCGAGTTCTGTATGTTGTTGTTCACAATTATGATAATCAAGGTAGACAACGTGTAGTACACAGTATATAGAGAATATATACAGTGTACTAGTAGCCTCTATTTAAAAAGCTTAAATATGGCAACCTTTAAAAAAATTATTCTGGGTGATGAATATGTTAGGCATATTAAATACAGGCTTACCCTAACCTTGTAAAATGTCATATAGATCAGGGTAGCCACAGTGTGATTTAACTTATTTCTTCATAAAAATATGAATCCATAGAAGTCTGCCAGCTCAAGTTAACAGATTTCATTACCTCATCTGTGAAGCCTATCGTATATATAGTTTCCATATCATCAGTGTTAAGTTTGTCAACAATAGCTGGCTGCTGTTCCAACCAGTTTGTGAATAACCAACTTACGTGATGGGGATGACTGATAATGAAAAAAAAATAGTGGGTTGTCTAATCATGTCAAGGTTAGTAATAGCATAATCAATTCAAGAGTAAAGGTAAGGAATGCGTAATTAATGGAACTTCATAAATGTAGGATATTGGCTTTTCTTTAAACATAATGGTGAACTAGAAGTCAATGTGTAGCGAGACTATGTCCTAGAAGTGATCTATACATCTTTACTGGCTTTCGTTTCTTGTAAATTTAGCTCTTATTACGTTTTGTATAATTAAAATATTTGATATACTTGTTAAAACATTTGTCATTATACTCTTTTCTTCGTCGCCATTATTCTGAACTTTACTTAATAGTAGTAAAGTGGTAGACAGCCACCATCTAGGGAGGTACTACACTCCACTCGTATGAGTATGAAACGGAAGCCTGATAAATATTTTGTTCTATGGTAAGTTTGTTAGTACTCTATCTCATGAACACATATGGTATACCTGGAGTATATCTGGAGAGGGTTTCGGGGGTCAACGCCCCCGCGGCCCGGTCTGTGACCAGGCCTCATGTTGACAAGTAAATCATACTTACAAGTAAATCATCACTTACATTAAATATAAACTTAGCTTTATTTTCATGTACGTTTTCTAAGTTTTTATTCACGTAGTACTGTATTCCCTATCCGGTTTATGATACCTGGTCTGAGATCGGGCCGCAGGGGAAATTATCCCCGGAACTGTTAAATATAACACTCAAATGCAGTTCATGAACAAAGCTGCGACAGGTGTTTACCGCCCACAGGATGGGTATGGGGTGCATAATAAAGTTATCAAACTAAACTAAAAGGTGACATTAAAATAGAAACACCGGGTACATTCCACCATGGCTGAGCAAGACGCTGTTAAAATAATGTTATAAGTAGCAAAGGTGTGCAACATGAGCTGGGCCATTCCTACAACAATAAAACTCAGCCGGTGTTAAAAAGAGCTTTTAGTAAAGAAAACGAGTCATAACAGCCGACATACATTGAGATGTACAAGTGAAGTAATTCACTTAAACTTTCCACAACTATCTTCATATATTTACACGAGGCGTATGCAGTGAGCTTTACCTCTGGTGGCAAACTCCTTCAGCATGTAGCACTGAAGGTTCTATTTAAGGCTATACATACAAGATGTTTCTATTGATATTACCCAATACAACTCTACCTTTACAAACTCAATTTCTTTATTTTATTTAGCAAAACTGGATGGATTAGCAGTGGTCAGCTATCCTATTCTATATGACAGTTACACAGTTGGAACACACGGGATGGGTCACAGTGTTGAAAAATGTCATCCTGACCTTGGGAGCTTCAGCAGGGCAATGAAAATATCGGCAAGAATTCCATTAAAGATTTATCAGCTACAGGAGCGTCAAAGGCTTCGTTTCAGCATTGATGGACTGATTTTTACTTAGAAATTGGCATCTCTCATGACGGGCTATCCCATACACAGGAGAAATGAAACTTTTATGAAAATGTCTCCATCAAACTGCATGTAACAGAAGTGGAAGCGAAGGATATTTTGTCAAAAATACCCTATTGAAATTTCCCAGCTCAAGCTCACACATTTCATTAGCCTAGTTGAAAATCATCGTGTACGATGAAGCATAGCAGGGAAAAAAATGCATGGGTGTTAGGAGTTAGTAATGGTAGGGATATTTTTTGCCATGAGAAATAAAGATGTTCTTCTAATACAGGCCTTAAAAGTCATATGATGACCCACTCCCTGGAGGGTTTTTTTTTTTTTTTTTTGTTACTGGACCTTGGCCTGTCGCTGGCTTGCGAATCCAACCCGAAAAAAAACAAAATCACATCACCAGATGCTACGGTAAGTTTTTCAACCTCATAAAACGCGAAGGATCACCACAACAGTCCTGGTTAGGTAATTCGCACAGCGGAGCTTTTCGTCATTAAACTAGTCTTCAAGTGGTCTACAATGAACAGACTACACCAAAAGCTGTGTATCTGATAGCCCTTATCAGGGGACATATACCAAGAGATTTTTGTATGTCTTAGCTCTCATCAGGGTATATAAATCTAGAGATTTTAAGAACCTGCCTAGTTTGGGCCCAGTAGGCCTACTGCAGTGTTCCTCCATTCTTATGTTCTTGAATCCTTTAACCCTCATTAGAACATTACACAGGAGGGCCAAGTCCCTAGCAGCATCAGTCACTAGGTCAAACAACAAATTCTACAGAAACAATAACCTCATTCGTCTTGCCTTCCGAAAGAAAACGTCCACCGGAAAAACGCAAAAAAAAAAAAACAATTTGAAACCTTTAACATTAAAATAAAGATCAGCAAGAAAATAAAAGGGAAATACCACAGGAGCAATCAGTCTTTACTAGACAAACACCCGCTCGGAGCTCTTAACAACAATATGACTCCCATGAGAATGTTTCCACGTAAGAATTTTTAAGGTCAAGAACCAAAGGTGTATAAAGCTGCCATGTCTTTCCCACCAGGATCAGCAGGCGGTTAAAAACCTGAACACATCAAGCTAACGCATGATCCAGCACTCAAGCTAACGCATGATCCAGCACTCAAGCTAACGCATGATACAGCACTCCTGTCTGAACTCATAAGATTCATGAACGTTTTCCTAGCTGGGGAAGCCTCTGAGGGACGAAGGATTCAGGCCCATTGTATTGGAGATTTCCACCACCGTCTTGTTGCCAATGCAACTGTGAGAATAATTAGCCGCCATGAAGCCATGCCGAAACCAATTAATCTTACGTTTGGAATTCCTTATGCAGCATCCCAGGCAGCACGCGCATATACTGTATTGGTAACCTCGCGGTCCATAAAGTACTGATTAATTTGCATTTAATTAATGATTTCAATTTACTCTGAGTTGCTTATTGCATTTTCCGTCACCTTTATACATTTATTACACAGCGGCGCTCTGACACTTCTCTTTGGTAAATATGAAATTTACTCATGTGAAGTTTGTCCAATAGAGTAATCTTCCTGGATTCTCACCTTCCTTGTTGTGAGCTCAATATCTGGCTCTTGGATCATGGTACTCAAGTTGGCACCATAGAATTCCTACTAGGGAATATCAGAACATAGAATCTCTACTAGAAGGACTATCAGAACTATAAGGAGAGTTTAGGACTGTCCGTGATCCCCTCAAAATTGAAAAGCTTCCTAAAACCAACAAATCATTGAACAAGTGAGAGTTCCCTGGACTGAAGAGTAAATCATTGACCTCAACAACAATACTTTTCTCGGCTTTCCTCCTGGGTCTAACGAAATTAGATTTAATCAAGGAGAAAAGATATTGCTAACTTGATGACTTGATATAAAGCAAGATTAGTAACACAGATGCCCAAAGTGCCTTCTACCTCCTCGCCAGAAATCTTCCTCTAACAAACTTAACTTATTTTTTGCGATCTTCCCCGACCATCAGCAGTCTCATCTTAAACGATTACGATATCCTTAAAAAGAATAAGCTACAAAATCAATCGTAAAGGATTCCCTAACTGATTCACGGTGGGTGTAAGGTTGGATGGCATCCACTTCATGAATGATACAAGATACTATTAACAAAGTTCCTAAAGGGCCTATGTCCTTGCAATCTCTAAAGGAAAAAATTAACATAATGGTTAAATTACTAGTTAGCTTGTATGACATTATGTTAAATGTACCATTCTGGCTACACTATTCTACCCATGGTTCTGGCTACACTATCCTACCCATGGTTCTGGCTACACTATCCTACCCATGGTTCTGGTTACACTATCCTACCCATGGTTCTGGCTATACTATCCTACCCATGGTTCTGGCTACACTATCCTACCCATGGTTCTGGCTATACTATCCTACCCATGGTTCTGGCTACACTATCCTACCCATGGTTCTGGCTACACTATCCTACCCATGGTTCTGGCTACACTATCCTACCCATGGTTCAGGCTACACTATCCTACCCATGGTTCTGGCTACACTATCCTACCCATGGTTCTGGCTACACTATCCTACCCATGGTTCTGGCTACACTATCCTACCCATGGTTCTGGCTACACTATCCTACCCATGGTTCTGGCTACACTATCCTACCCATGGTTCTGGCTACACTATCCTACCCATGGTTCTGGCTACACTATCCTACCCATGGTTCTGGCTACACTATCATACCCATGGTTCTGGCTATACTATGCTACCCATGGTTCTGGCTACACTATCCTACCCATGGTTCTGGCTACACTATCCTACCCATGGTTCTGGCTACACTATCCTACCCATGGTTCTGGCTACACTATCCTACCCATGGTTCTGGCTACACTATCATACCCATGGTTCTGGCTACACTATCCTACCCATGGTTCTGGCTACACTATCCTACCCATGGTTCTGGCTACACTATCCTATCCATGGTTCTGGCTACACTATCCTACCCATGGTTCTGGCTACACTATGCTACCCATGGTTCTGGCTACACTATCCTACCCATGGTTCTGGCTACACTATCCTACCCATGGTTCTGGCTACACTATCCTACCCATGGTTCTGGCTACACTATCCTACCCATGGTTCTGGCTATACTATGCTACCCATGGTTCTGGCTACACTATCCTACCCATGGTTCTGGCTACACTATCCTACCCATGGTTCTGGCTACACTATCCTACCCATGGTTCTGGCTACACTATCCTACCCATGGTTCTGGCTACACTATCCTACCCATGGTTCTGGCTACACTATCCTACCCATGGTTCTGGCTACACTATCCTACCCATGGTTCTGGCTACACTATCCTACCCATGGTTCTAGCTACACTATCCTACCCATGGTTCTGGCTACACTATCCTACCCATGGTTCTGGCTACACTATCCTACCCATGGTTCTGGCTACACTATCCTACCCATGGTTCTGGCTACACTATCCTACCCATGGTTCTGGCTACACTATCCTACCCATGGTTCTGGCTACACTATCCTACCCATGGTTCTTTCTACACTATCCTACCCATGGTTCTGGCTACACTATCCTACCCATGGTTCTGGCTACACTATCCTACCCATGGTTCTTTCTACACTATCCTACCCATGGTTCTGGCTACACTACTGTACCCATGGTTCTGGCTACACTACTGTAACCATGGTTCTGGCTACACTATTCTGGCCATGGAACTTGCTGCACTATTCTATCCATGGTTCTGGTACACTAAACTCATGAATCTACCTACATTATATGTGATTCTGGCTACACTGTATGTGATTCTGGCTATACTATATGAGGTTCTGGCTACACTATATGTGGTTCTGGCTACACTATATGTGTAGTTCTGGGTACACAATATGTGATTTTGGCTGCATTATTATGAGGTTCTGGCTACATAGTCTGTGGGTCTGGCTACAATATATGTGGTTCTGGCAACATTGTGGTTCTGGCTATAATGTGGTTCTGGCTACACTACGTATATGTGCTGGCTACATTGCGTGTATGTGGTTCTGGCTACACTGCGTGTATGTGGTTCTGGCTACACTGCGTGTATGTGGTTCTGGCTACACTGCGTGTATGTGGTTCTGGCTACACTGCGTGTATGTGGTTCTGGCTACACTGCGTGTATGTGGTTCTGGCTACACTGCGTGTATGTGGTTCTGGCTACACTGCGTGTATGTGGTTCTGGCTACACTGCGTGTATGTGGTTCTGGCTACACTGCGTGTATGTGGTTCTGGCTACACTGCGTGTATGTGGTTCTGGCTACACTGCGTTTATGTGGTTCTGGCTACACTGCGTGTATGTGGTTCTTGCTACACTGCGTGTATGTGGTTCTGGCTACACTGCGTGTATGTGGTTCTGTCTACATTATATGTGGTTCTGTCTACATTATATGTAGTTATAGTTGCACTGTGGTTCTGGCTGCACTATAATTCTCCCACGTGGTGCTCTGGCCTCTACATATAATTAGCTGGTTAACGGGGTTTAATACCTGTCGACTACACGAAGGTCATCAAGGGGCACGTCAGTTCCACTGTTTAATATGTAATTTTTACCCTATAATCTACTGTGTCCATAATTACTATCGCGTTTGCTTTGTCTGCTTTCGTGAGGTGAAGTCTAGGATCTTTTCTTAATTTATGGTATAACTTAAGAAATATTTGAGGACAATTGTTTTGCAGAAGTGTGAGCACAGCTAAGCTCTATTGATAGACAGTCGTAGTAACAGGTTACTACGACCGTAAAGGACACCTGAAACTAATGTAACATTTTATTGCACAAACGTTTCGCTCTCCAGGAGCTTCGTCAAACCATTAACGGCTTAACAAAGCTCCTGGAGAGTGAAACGTTGCCACAATATAATGTCACATTAGTTGCGTCTGTGTCCTTTTACCTAACATTTTGTCGTTAATTCTACCATTATTAATAATAAAGTTTCTTGTCTGAAGAAAATACCTGCTCTTTTTTATTACGAGGTGTTATTATTACCAGCAGTGTGCTGGAAATGAGTGAGCTTTTTAATTTCGATCTTGGTCTTATCTCTCCAGAAAGAACCATTATCGTTACCATCAAGTATTTTCGTATTCCCAGCAGATAACCTCGGTACAATTATGAGGTCTTCCATTTTTTTTAACCCCCTGAATACACCACGTTACCCGTGTTTCTAATTCATTTACACCTGGTTCAGGTCTACTTTCCTACCTGTGATTATGGCAAAACCTTCTTATAATCTTCCTGGACCTATATTTTCAGTTATGGGATGTTAAGTCAACTTCCCTTAGTGGTTCTGGTTTACTGTGGCGTTCGTCGTTTCATCTAAACTGATCTTTTTGTCACTCGCCTCAAACATTCCCAGCTCCGCCTTCAATATCTTCCAGGTTCGTGTAAGACATTTCCTAGCAAGAAGCTTCTTTTACCTATGTGAAACTCATCCTGTTTGATGAAACATGACAAAATTTCACCATCCTGCGTGATGGAACATATCAGGAAAACCGTCCTGCGTGATGGGACATGACTTGAAATTCATCCTGCGTGATATTTGTTAGGTGAACATAATTCTTGCTATGACCTTTTAAAATATCCTATAAATCAGGGTAACTACAAAATGCTGTTGTATCCATTGTGCTAATTAAAAAAAAAAATTCTGCCGCCCTCGGTTGTCACCTTTCCCCTTACCCTGTGGGTCAGAGAATAACCCTGTGTTTTTCTCCCTATCTGTTGCAATAGATCTAAAGGATGGATACACTATTTCTCTTTTTAATAAATTTATGCGAAGAAAATAATACAAATGTGCATAAAAAACTAATTTTATAGCTCGTTTGAAGAAAAATTAGGAATATAATTCTATTAAACCAGCAATAACTCGATGGTTTACTTACATTTTGTTTGAAGTTTAGTCAAGAAAGTTAGAGATGGTAAAAGTTAGCTCTGTACTGTTGATGTTGATCAGCTTCCAAGTGTGCGTCAAGAAAATACACTGACGAATGTCCCACTAAGGTTCTCTGGTGCCGCAGACAACCTCACTTCCAAATTTCCTGAAATATAGCGCTTTTCTTGCAATTTATAGTGTTAGTCATTCAACGAGACTAATTTATTTTCAGTTTTAATATCTACGCTGTGCATCCTGCCTGCACTGCTTAATAAGTGAAGAATGAGGGTATGAGGGAGTATGGGTTAACACGGTGGCAGCCAGGGTGAATCTCAGGTTGGGAGGCGTGGCTTGCGAGTTTCCTCCCAGCCTTCATACACTTCTCGTACACCTGCCGAAAATTGTTGTACCTAAGACATGTCGTGCCGGTGTTTCAGAAAATACTGTATGTTAGTAAAGTACATGAGTTTATTTTAAATTGGTAACATAAACATATGACTATTCTGAAACAGTAATCGCATTATCTTCACACTGCGCATGGATAATGATGTAGTGCACATTTTCTAAATACTTGGTAATGGAAAGATAAGTCATAATGCAAAATAACAGCAAAAATAATAAGGTTAAACGTTAATGAAATTTGTTGAGTAATTGAAGCCCTGCTGCCACACATTTCCAGAGATGATTCTCCTTATAACTCACTAAATAACATTTTCTTAGGGCAAAGCATGTACAAGATTAGCGTCACACCCGTCTTCATGTACCAAGATACATAGTTTACAGATAATGTCTTACAAAAGTAGTTTGTTACATGAGAAAATTTCTAGTTAAGCAACGCAATTCGGGGACTGTATGCAAATAAGTCACATGTCTCTGGTTTATTTAGCAAAATCATCTGTAATTTATTTCCCGCGCAGAATAAATTAGCTGCCTCCACCTTCCCTACTAAAAAAAAAAAGTATTGAATATGCGTACACTGAGAAGTGTATATTTAAGTTCATTTACATTGAGTTATCTTTAAACATTAACTACAACATAAAAAAAAAGAACTAGAATAAGTTATAATACCACGGCTGGAATAATTTATAATTAACCCACAAATTTAACATGTAAATTAGACGATGTTTCGGTCCGTTCTCGACTATTGTTGATAATTTTCTACTTGGAAATGGTCCACGACAGCCGAAACATCGCTTAGTTACCATTTCCGAATTGTGGGTTAGCTGTGAAGAAAAGTGTACTATGGTGGTGACCCGGTCAAAATCTATAAACAAGACGAGTGCGCTGACAATGATACTGATAACAAGTGTTTCTTCCCTTGCTCACATGCCATGTATACTCGTCACAGCAAACGCGGAAAACGAACTCAAATTACTTCAAAAGGAATATCATTGCTTTGCCGAACAGTTAAGAGCTATCACGGGATTAATGTAACCGATCACTCTGATATAACCTGCAGCCGAGTTCTCAGTCCTTATAAAGTACATTACGTCACTCTAAAATCACTCCTTGACCTTCATCATAAAGTAACCACTGAACACATTGATGTAGTGTGTGTACAGAAGCACACAGCCCCTACAATATAATCCACACTATGGGTGATACACAGACAGCGGAGCTGACTTGATTAAGTCAATGGCCTTCTCTGAATCGAACCTGATTGCCTCCCATTCCCTCAAGGCGCTCCCCATGAATGTAATAAGGCAACGTTTCGCTCAAGAAAAGCTTTATCATGACCTGATAAGGCTGCCCTTGAGCGAAATGTTGTCTAACTAAAGTTTTGCTTTAAATGTTGTATTACCTACATTTATTGGCACTTGGCCCCATACTAAATTTCCATCAATATTGTAATTCTTTCATTTTATACGTTTATTAGGAGTATTATCCTAAGTAACTTTTATGTGCTAGCTAGCTACTCACAAGTTTAACTGCATCCTTCCACTTTGTACTACGTCAGAACTCACTTGTCATCATTAGTTATTATAATGTAAAGTTTCTTCTTCTGTAACAGATAGAACGTCAAACCATTTTTTAAGATTATTCTCAGTTTCTGAAATTCTGTTCTCCCGATGGAATGGCAGATAAAAACGCAATTATGTAGAACCTTTATTGGCAAAGTTTAGCCCACACTGAGTTTTATTAGGTCACAAAGCAGATCTACTTGTAACTTAATAAAGCCCACTCCATGTGCGAAACGTTGCCCATAAAAATTCCATACAGAGGCAGGCCCCACTTATACAGCATATTACGTTCCAGGCTACTGCTGTAATGCGAAAATTGCTGTAAAGTGAAACTTTTTTTTATGCATATTAAAGCCTGATAATATGTTTACACTATCATAATATTAAGTGAGAAATAGAGCTTGGCCTAAAAATGCACATTACTTACCTTAAAATATTTTTGTACTTAGCTTATAGTGAATGGTGAATATATTTAATGTTGGTAGCCTGAATAAATGAAGAATGGGTATAACTGAAAACCGCTGTATTAGCGGAACGCTGTAAAACAAAGCGCTGTAAAATGGGACCCTTCTGTAGCTGCATTTGTATCTCCTTACCATCGTATTGGTATCTCATACCATGACATACTTAGTAGGATAATTAAATGAATACATGTGCAACACCTGAGCACTTTTATTGAGACATGTCACCTCCGCAGCAAGCTTTATTAATGTAATAGTGGCGTGAGGATGGAGACTTGTATACTGGAGCAAAAGGAAAGGTGCAGAAGTTGAAGACGTCGTGACATATGGGTAGGGCCAACTAGATACCTCAGCTTCACATTATTATAATCAAAACCAAGCGCTAAACCCACAAGGGTCATACAGCCTCAGCTTCACATGTATCACCACCGATTTGCCGCGTCCCCTCCGTAATACCGGAACGATTAAAAGAGTCATCTCATAAAACTGGCTAATTTCTCCTGAAGTCGATAGGTTTCAACCCTAGCTACCCTAAGGTATCATAGTTGGTTTCAAGACGAGGCTTGAATCGTGATCTAATTAAATTATTTAGGAAAAAGGAGGGAAGTGTTGTTGTTTTTCTCTGTGAAGATTGTGTATCTGGTAAATTTTAAATTCTCTTTGAATTTTTAGAATCCATTTTGAGAAGGGTTTATTTGTTACGAAGATTTTAGAGAACTTGTGCGTAAAGGTTAAGGTGGACTTGCATTTTTGATGGCATCAGGGGAATATATTTCAGTGATACTATCTCTAATGCTGATAAATTATGTTCTTTATTCCTTGGCCTTGTGACGGGCCACGTAAACAGCGACACCTGCCTCACCGTCTGAGTGGAAAAGAATCTTTTATTAGTTTTATAATCAAACGGAAACGCTAAAGCTGTAGGAGTCATACATCGCCGGGGTATGGGAGGTAATCAAGAGCATTGTATGATTAGTTTTAAACCCTATCAACTGCACGAGTCTTAATTAAGGTTGCAATTCACTCGAAAATACCTTATTCCCTGAAATAGGCAGTAAAATAAACCTGTGTATATACAAAGATATGCACACTTCTTTTTGGAGCCTGTCCACATATAGAAGCATTGGTTGATTTGTAAGCATTTTAAAGCTTATCGACTGAAAAAGGGGTCATTAATGAGTTATTAAATTTACGGATATAATTCACCTATAAGCGGTTTTTTAGTGTCAGCACGGATAATACACACCGCACCGCTATAACGTGTGATGGTAGTAGTTAATAAACTGTGTGTGTGTGTAAAAGGTTAAATTTTGCAATGTAGTTTTACGATGACTTACTTGATCAGTATTGTGTTAGATATTTTGGTAATAATTTACCGTACCCCTGCTGACATACAAATTACGTTACTTGTGGTGTGGGCTGGTATATGATTGTTTGGCACGTGTGTGTGTAATGTATAACATTCATAGATTTATATACATAATAATACTGACAAAATCAACAACCCTAGTTAATATGCACATGATGCACTTCTCAGGTGGAAGTTATGCCAATTTGGGTACAAGCTCAAAGTTATAATAGACTCCTCTGAGAGCATATGAAGTCGCTGTCACTGGGTATCGACAACGAGAGGTATGTATCTTTCACTGTATATACATTGAGTTTATTGCTTGTGAATTACAGACTCAGTAGCCCACGAGCAGTTTATAGGCTTTTAAACCTAGCAAATTAACTCTGTCTATTGAATGTATGAAAGAAAGGACTCCATACAAAATGCCTCATGGAGTTGAGAACAGTTAATAAGAGTCACTTACAGTTAAGGCGTCAAGTATAATATCAAACTGAAGCTCAATTAGCTCAACTAGAAGCTCAATTTACACAAGTCGCTCTCTCAAAGAATGAAGTTCAATGAACAGTCACTCAGCGATGAAACTACAAGCTTCAGTGGTTGTTTGGTAGAGGAAACCTCCAACGTTTATTGTCTGGGAGTGCGAATTCTTTTCCAAGGATACATACATCTGGATGTACACTGAGAGTTTGCTTTAATCCCTATTTAAGGGTTTAAGGTATCCTTGGATGATGGTGTACAGGCGACATTCAGCCTAATAAGCCTCGTGTGGTCGATAGGATTTAAACTATAAAAACCAACCAACCACGGGGTCTGGTCATGGATCGGGCCGCGGGGGCGTTGACCCCCAAAACGCCCTCCAGGTATACACCCTCCAGGTATACACCCTCCAGGTAAACAATGCTCTTCCATTATATGCAGAGTATATTCAATGAGTGATCAGCATCTCTTGGTGCATGTACACCAAGATTATAAATTAATCCTTATTTTAGGGATTACATTATTTTTCATTTGGCGTGTTAAAGTGTTATGTAACCTTAAAATACTGCAATAAATTAAAAATCGCAATCTGAGCCGATTAAGATTTTGCTGCATATTAATATTGATGAAAGGTGATGAGACGTGTGTGGGGGTATGAATGGAGGGGTGGAGGTGGAAATGGGACGGACCTGCATGGTTACTCATCTTGAAGACTAGTGTTGTCTGCTTGGACCAACCATGGCTGGGGGGTTAATAAATCTCCATGATCATCCGCGAAGGTCCCATTACCAAACCAACGTTCATTTTGAGAGAATGACTAAGCGTCACCAGTGTGAGTACATTATCGGATAGTGATAAATTATCACTAGGCTTAAACCTTTCACTGCCTTGATGTCGGTGAAGAGGTCCAGATATAAGGAAATATAACCTGAACGCCTCCCATTCTCCCAGGGGGTCCATGACCCCTATGGGTTTAGCGTTTCTCCGTGAAAATATATAATAATTTTTATCCAGTTCAGACATCAAATTGGTTTTAAACTAACTTTGATATGCTGATCACGAATCCAAGCTTGTTCAGTCTATCACACAAAGTTTTTTAAAATCTTATAATCAATATTTTGGCTATAAGTTTGAAGAATCGCATGATAAATGTCACCTAGCAATCATAGGAGTAGAGTGTTATCATTATGAAGAATACCTTCATACTTGTTTAGATAATCAATAAACAAATGTCAGTTCTCTGACGGTTTCTGAACAAACTGATTTTTGTGTCTAAGTGCAGTAAATTCCACTGACGCAATCTTGAACCAAGTAGCTCTGACTGTTCCTGGGATAAATTCAGATCCCGCACAAGATCGTTAAGGTTACGCTGTATGACCCTTGTGGGTTTAGCGCTTAGTTATGATTATAATTTTAATTCATCATCATCCAAGGGAAAAAAACATCCTTACAAGATGGTGGTAGTGGATACTCTGAATGTTTCATCGGTCTGTTTAGAGAAGGAAGATTTTTTTTTATATATATATTTTATTGAAAAACACAATTATAACATATACATAACTCTTTAAAACAAGAGAAAATATACAATAAAGTGATAACTTAAGTCTAAGCAATCGTCCCAAATACTGGGTACAAGACATACATCGTACAAACAATATAAATGTAACAACTCAACACAACCACACACTACTATAACAAAGCCCCCTTACAGACCACACCTCTGTCATGCCAACATACCTCACGCCCTCACTACGAAAAAAATCCTATCTGTTGATGCCACATGCCCAACATATCCACATCCTCCAGTGATGCCCACAATACATTACAACAACGAGAAGAGCAACGACTATAAAACACACAACCACAACTCGTAGAAACCATTTATAAATTACATCGTACATTACAATACGTGAAATCAGTGTCTACTGTCAGAAATACAGCAACATCACGATACACATAATTCAACGGCAGACACATCATGCAGTTGCCACACCTGTTCGCCCATGCTGAAGACTCACCTGCGAGCAGAAATACAATGCACCCTACACCACAGAGTGCACACCCCTATCACACTATATACATTAGGAGAACCCCAACGGGTCTCGAGACCAACACGGCCATGTCTCAAAAAGACACAAGTGTGACATCAATACAAAACCACACATCAAAACCCCAAACAGGACAAAATATATGCCCTTCCTCACACTACGTGCATACAAACACATATAACAAAACAGTGATAGCCCCCCATCCCCTAAGCTAACCAACCTCGATCCCTCACGCACAATCACACGAGCCCCAGCAACCACAGTCAATGTCTCACAATACCCCCTCCCCCGGGAGACCAGCCCGTCGGATACCCCTGACACTCACAAAGACCACAAGACCCTCATGTTGAAATCCCTGTAACCCACAGGAAAATCCCTCACCCACCTCCCCCCATATATGTCCCTATTTCGGCACTTTGTTCTATAAAAGCCTGCGGCCAGTGCCATCCGTCGTTCACTAACCCCTTTATCCCTCATAGCCCATGAAATGAAAACAAAATCTGCTATCACATACGCCACTGCTCTCATTGCCTCCGATTTACCCAGTCACTTATGATCCCTACGGATTCAGAACCCCCCCCCCCCATCCTTTAAATGTAATAATATACCCGGGACGCTGATCCCTGAAGCTCGTGAGGGGCTCTTGATCCACGGAATCGGACATACCTTCTCTTTCCTTGGCTCGAACCTGATTTTCTTTTATTCCACAAGGCGTTGTTTGACCCATACGGGGTTACCGCTGTTCCATGAATGTAATAACAATTGGGACTCGGATGAGAATTTGAGCTACTGAAGGAAATTACACATTTTTAAATGCTGAATCTTGTTGGCATTAATATACAAACCAACAAAACTGCATAGGTCTCGAACAATAGAATTAACACGTCAATGTTTCATCGTTTTATACTGCAAAAAGAGCAACATTTATGTGGTTCCTCCTCCCCTAGTGAAGGGGTCTTAATCCAACCCAGGTAGGCTTTGAACCTATCTCAAAAAGAGTTGAATTTTTTTTTACAGTGTGATAGAGAATTTTGCTGTGAGGTTTTGTCTGTCCTCTTTCAAAGATGGTTGCTTGATGCTGGTGAAATGCTCGCGATCCAAAGAGTTTGATTGCTTTTCATTTCCCAGGCAGTTTGATCCCCACTAGGTTAGTTTTTTCCCATGAATGCAATAATAATCTGGCTTTATATTATCTCTCATGACTGACATCTACAAAAAAAATATAACTGCCAAAAATACTTAATCATAGGTTACAAGTTAAAACATTCTGTAGTCTATGAGTTTTCTTGTTTATTTAAAAACTTTAAAATTATATTCAGCATTTACCTTAATTGCCAAAGCATCATGTTCCCCGATAACTGTGTGAGAGGAAATCTACGAAAGTTTGGCTTGAATCTCTGTTAGTAATTCTTTCCTGTGTCTGGCTTCAAGAACTAGGATGCTGAATTAATGTCTTTGGCTATTCAGGGCAAATCTTGTGGATAAGGAGTCGGAAATAATTAAATTGTGTATGCCTGCAGCATATTAATACATATATGTATTAGCAAAAGTCCTCGCTAAGTATACCAGCTTCATCTATTGTAAACACCTTATAAACACAGTAACTTGCTTGGGTAGAGTTGATATAGAGTTCCTGGACCCATTATGTGCCTCTGATATTTTACCTGCGCACATGATAGGTATTGGAGACATTAAAATAACTAAAAACATCAAATTAGATATAGTATACTTGTTGCTTACTAGCGAGACCTAGAGACGATGTTCTTTATACCTACATGTTATCGTATATATTGGAGGAGGGAAAATGAAAATTCATTGCACCTTGCCACCCGCCCTCTGACATTTTAGCGTTCGGGAGAAAACATGTGCTCTAACATGCGACCACTTGTATATCACTTCCAGACAGGAAAAAATAAATAAAAATTGAATTTTGGCTGAATGTTAGGGCAGAAATGCACGAACGGCAATTTGCAAAGTGTTCAGTCTAATTGGAGAACATAGTGCTATAACACACCAGGTCGTCAAAAACACCATCTAGCTAGATGTAAACAAGTACCACCTCTATATGATCACCCACAAGTTTAACGCTTCCCCATGAATATAATTTAATATGAGTACCGGCATATGTATCACCCCCTCATCCTGATCACTGTATGTTTTTAACACTTAAATAATAGATTATCAATTATATTAAGTCTGTTTTTCTTTTGAAATCAGTTGCATCACCTTGAATGTGTTGTTAATGATTGCAAGGAAATAAACATTTGATTTGATTGATACTAACGTAAGTGCAGAACACAAATTGACGAAGCTGTGCTTTCTTAACCTGCCACCCAATCACTTCTATGTTAAACCAAATATATATTAGAAGACACACTTCCAGTTTGACTTTTGTAACTTGATTATGCACCCCATCCTGTGGATGTCAGTCAAAACACTGGGAAAACTCGATAGCGAGGGATATCACCAAACATCGTGTAGAATTTATACTTAACGGAGCTCTCGGATTACTATGTCATGGATTTAGACAAATAAAATATGGCCTATGTAGTGGTCACCTTTAACAGATGGGTGTCGAGAACCGTCACAGTCAATACGTGCTCTTTAGGTTACCTTGCTCTAGCATTTGTTTTTTTATGAAGCATTGTTGGGTATAAATATATATCACCATGTTCTATTAAATAAAGTCGATATTTATTGTATGAAAAGGAATACAAAATTAAAAACCTCGAAGATTGACGATGCCTTATTTAGTGCCCCTTTCCTTAGTTGCAGGCTCCTACACATTACTACATTCACGGGAAAGCACTAAGCACAACGCCTGGGGAAATGGGAGGCAAACAGGTTCGATTTTAGGAATGGGAGGTCAAGCACAATTCTATGGATCGAGAGCCCCTCAGCAGTATCAAGGAACCTCCAATGATTTAGATTAGATTTTGCCACCGAAGTGGCTAGTTTATTGTGCACCCCATATCCATCCGAGACCGGGGTCCTACAAAACAACAGATACCGTACGTATCTACTGGTCATCGTACAGCTGGCAACAAGAGGCTGCGCGGCGTCTCCCTCGTATTCAGGACAGACGTGGACTCCGCCAGTTTCCCCGTCCAGTATTGATTTGCTATTTGCATATCGAGTATGAAATTAAATCACATATGTTAAATATAACATACACTAACCTCAAATCTTCTCATAATTACGATAAACAAAAGTATTCATTTCACTCTGTAAAATAATAACCTCAATAGCAAGGATGTCATGCCTAGTCGCAACGCTCATACATAAAACCAGATACGTCCTGGTAATCAAATTTCTTAATATTACATGTCAGTGTTTGTATGCTTAATGTTATTCATTAGACAACCATTTTTTTTATTTATTGCTGTAATTCATTTAGAATCAGACCGAAGACACAAAAGCAAACACAAAAGCAGACACGACAGTAATTTTAATATAAAACTGATAATGGCATGTGTTGATTCTTCGAATGGCGTATCAGTATTTGTTTAAATTAATGGTTTTGAAATCTATGAAAATTCTTTATTCCACAGAAAATATATGAAAGTTTCTTAATAGCAAAAACTTAGTTCACTTCAATGTGCGGCTGCCCTGCTCTGCATGACATTTTACTAGGTCAGAGCAAGAGTTTACCTAATGCTTCCATCACGCAGGATGGTTATTAATTCATTAATTATAATGCTTGCTACCTAATGCTGACAAACTTCACACTAGCGATAGGGACATGGTCATAATGTCAAAAGTTTCGGTGCACTAGCTCCAAGTTCGACTTAAATCCTTCCGGCAAGTCTGCTTCCGCTTTTTGACCAGAGCTTTGGTAAGATGGGGAAGGAAGAAGGATAGGTAAGGATGGAAATTGGGAAAAATAGGGAGTGTGTGTGGAGGAAGGATAAAAAAGGTAAGTGGCCCAACCACTTTGGTGCATAATATATGTGTTTAGTGGTATATCAAGGTAATATATCAAAAAGGGGCATAACATTTGCCCAACAGTGTCACACAGATATAACAAAGTTATAGTTGCATGACTCTGTATCGGCAAAGGGTATACTAAGTGCATTTTTTTTTTTTTTTTTTTTTTTTTTTTTTAATAAATTGCTGGACATAAATTAAAGGACGATAGCAAGGCGAGTGATGGTTGTACAAACTGCTATCAAGAAATGCTGGCCGGCGTGCTTTGCAAAGGTGGTGTCCAACATTTGTATTATTGGCACTGTTACTTAAATGGATGTAATAGCTGTGGAGTAAAAACAGGAATCACCAGAACTTGGGTTAGAAGTGATATCAGTAGACATAGAAAGGTTCTGGAGTTACCCAATCATCTGGATCATCTGGAAGGTCACTCAAGATCTTGGGGCGTTGAAAATCATCTTTATGTATATATCTTCTCACTCTCTGATGGAGGGTCATCCTTTGAGTTCTATGGGGGGCTGCATTAATAACGTAATCGGTGGTATTGACAAAAGGGTAGGATGTTCTCTGTCTGGGAGATACAAATCCTGCATGGTATACAATTGCCTTTTCTTCAACTGATCAAGCCGAACATTCATTGCAACAATGTCTTGTTGAACATGTAGATCTGCCATTCGAATTCTATCTCTTCTCCTTGTGCCTGTAATAAAACGGAGTGCTTTGTTCTGAACTCGTTGTAGTTGTAGCATGTTTGTTTTGTTGTTAATGACAAAGGCACACACGGATATTCAAGTAAGGGTCTTATCATCATCTTATACAGGTGTTTTTCACGTGAGATGGAGCTGATTGAAATCTGAATAAAGTGGCAAGTCGAGCTTTAGCTAAATTTATCTTTTGGTGACATGGGAAGTGGAGTGAAGTATCCTGTCTATCTCATAACCCAGTATCTTATTAGGATTATGAATGGCAATAGGTATATCTCTGATGGAGATCCCCTTTATCTTCAATGGTGGAGGAAAAACAGCCAATTGTACTGATAAGAACTTTGTCTGGGTTAGTAGTAATACGCCATTTCCTCTCCCAGTTCGCTGTTCTACGTAATTCTGTATTCATTTTTTCTATGACCCTCTCATATTTATATTTGCCTGTAACAGGAGTGGACGAAACTACATGAATTACATCATCAGCAAATTGAGTAATAATTGTATCATTATACTCCGGTTGAGGTAGATCATTGACATAAATATTGAATAATATTGGGCTAAGACACGAGCCCTGAGGTACACCAGCTGTCGGTATAAACGGTTCAGCTGTCTTACCACTAAAGAAAGGAAAAATTTTCTACTCGAGAGGAAGTTGTATATAAAGCGAAGAAAGGTCCAGTTGTGTTCAGGAAGGTCAATCAGTTTGTAAATAAGGCCATCATGCCATAAGCTGTCAAAGGCTTTATGAACATCTCTGGTAGCAATAAGGGCAAGATTGCCCTGTTTCCGCAAGCTGGCAACAGCATCGTAAACTATATTTATGGCATGTTGGGTCCCTCTATGATTGCGGAAACCAAATTGTTTCTCGGTAAAAAGATGATTGTATTCCATGTAATAATTTAGTCTATTGGCAATAATCTTCTCAAGAACTTTACCTGTGACCTCTAATAACGAAATAGGTCTATAATTATCAGGTTTATGGACATCTTTATTTGGTTTTGGAATAAAAATCATCTTCGCTGTTTTAAGAGCAATTGGAAAATGTCCGGTGGCCAGAATGGCATTAAAGATGTTGACGAGAGTTTCTTTACAATTCCTAGGTAAGTATTTTACTTGCTTGACAGTTATTCCTGATAAACCCGGCGCTTTGTTCCTCATTTTACCTATAACTTGACTCAATTCTCTGAGGGAGATTGGTCTAGTGAGAGGATGATCCTCTTCAAGAGAAGATATATCAATCAGTGGGAGCGGTTGGAGATCATGTAGGTTGTCATCTCTCCATGTATTGACCTCTTGATAGTGGATATTATTGAATCTTCTAGTCGTATTGTGGGTGAGAATTTTCTCCACACCTCACCCATTAAATTAACTTGGTCTTGTGGATCTTCTAATTTTATGGTTATTTCTTCATCATCTTCGTCAGTAAAAATGTATGTAAGGTAGTTAGCAGCCTTATGTTTAGCCCCTAAAAGCTGACGAATCTTGCTCCAAAACTTTTCCGGTTGACGTTTATACTGGTTTGCTTGTTGAACAAGATGTTTCCACAATTCGTTCTTATGTTGGGAAATCAAAGTAATTAGTTCTCTCCTCAACATCTGCAGGACAGCCCGAGTTGGCTGACTTGTGAGGAGATGCCTGTTACATTCAGTTTGATAATTCCTCATGCAGTCACGTATTTCGGGAAGTAGGTTTATATTGCTGGTATATTTTTGATGTTGTTGTTTGACAAGTTGCATGTGTTGCCTCTAGTATTCGATCATGCAAAGAGTGTAATGCTTCATCGATTTTATCGAGAGGCTGGCCATCAAGTGAGATGGTATCGTCATGGCCCAGGTATTCTCTGAATGGGTCAAATCCCAGAGAGTTTAAGTTAATTTTGGAGGAGTGGGAATCCTAAACGGTGAGGCCTGCAGAGTGATGATAACTGGGATGTGATCGGAACCCACATCGCCACCAGGGAGACCCTGCAGTGGTAGAGGTCACAATCTCTATTGGTCAAGACTATGTCAGGTGTCCCTGGTCGGTGGCCTACAAATGTCTTAAAAAGGGACCTTGAAAGGAGAGGTGTCGTGCTGACATGATATTAAATAACTGCTTTCCTTTTAAGTCACCTCGTTGATTTCCGACTCCACAATTGAAAAGTGCAGGATGATGGGCATTAAAATCACCAGCTAGTAGAGTGGAAACATTTCTACTAAGTAACCCATGCAAAGGGATAGAGGCTATATATGACTGCCGAGGAGGGAAATAGGCAGTTGAACTATTAACTGGCCATATGAGGTAGTTAGTTCCACAGCAAGAATGTTGTCCTCATCAAAATGAATGGGACGAAAGACATGCCCTATTTTAACTAGGATGGCCACTCCACTGAAGGGCCCTCTCGATTTCTCTATAGTATAATACCCACGTAACTTAATATGTTGGTCTTCCCTTGCAGCTGTCTCATTAAGGAGAATGATATCAGGGTTATGGTTACACAATTCAACCTCAAGGAGGAAACGGTTATTAAAGAAATGTTTTATATTAACTTGAACAATTTTTATTCCCATTATTGCTTCTTGTTCGCATGATTTTGGAGTCTTTTAGATACGGCTCCAGTACTACGAGTGCTTCGTCTTTCCCTGCCCATACTCTCCCTACTTGATTCATCAGAGAAAGAAGAGTAGTTTTGAGTAGTTTGTTGCGTTCCGATCACGTCTACGTCTTCACTGCAATTGGAGACATCTAAAGAATCATTAGAGTCTTCTGATTGAAGAGGTGTGGTACATCCATGTACTGGCCTCAAAGATTCTCCCAGAGGGAGACATTGGTTGCTCCAAATGAGAGTTCGTCCAATCCATAGAACTATTACGTGAAGGCATTTGTATAAGAGGGTCAGCTTCAATAGCGGTATTTTGAGCACCAATGTCTGGTGCAGGTTCATTGGTAGTTAATACTGGAGCACCTGGCGTAGAAACAGGTTCTGTCAATACATTAGTAGTGGAAGTAAAGGAAGGTTGCTCATGTATGGGAGTTGTGGTGGGCACATACTTCCTATCTTGAGGAGGTTGATCCATAATCAACTGTACATTCTTTGGAATATTTATGGGAGCAAACCCATTAGCCACTAACAAGTCATTGAAGATGGAGGAACAGAGTTTAACATTGTTTCCAGCAACTTCCTTGGCCAGCATGAACAGAAGAGGACCTCTCTCTGCCTCAGAGGATCCAGGAGATTTAGGTAGTGGTGCTGACTCTGGTACTTGAGACACAATAGGGGAAGAATGGGGCGCTGCAGGAGGGGCAGTAGTCCAAACATTGGAACTGGCAGAGGTGGCTGGAGGAGGCCCACCATATCCAGGGAGGTTTGGAAATGATGCTTGAGACATTGTTGGAGGTGCTTGAGTTGTGGGTTTTGCAGAAGTTGCCTGTTTCTTGGCCTCTAGAATTTTCTGAATAGCATCTTTCCTAGCAGGACAGTTTGGGAAACAGCATGATGTTTCCCGTGGCAAATGACACACTTGGGGTTATTTTTATTATCACAAACTTTGAAAAGATGCTCACCCGAGCATATACTGCAAACAGGTGTTTGTTTGCTACATTTATTAGAAGTATGTCCAAACTCATAGCATTTAAAACATTGCATAACATGGACATATCTCTCCAGAGATATTTGATCAGGAGGGCATCTGGTACCAGAGTATTTAAATCCATGTTGACACAAGAATTTAGCTTCATCTGGAGTTTGCAGGATCAATTTAAGTGAGAAGCGATTGCTGGAAGGCTGCGAAAATTTGTATGCCTTAAGCACTGTAATTTCTGGGTTATCGGTGTTTAGGTCAGCAATAAGTTGTTCAGGAGAGCATTCCCTCAAAAAACTACTTATCCTTGCAACAAAGACAGTCCTTTGAGCCTGATAACTCTCAGGAGGAATGGGGATAACTCCCAGAGTCTGTAATTTCTCAAGAAATTAAGCAATTGAAGTAATTCTTCCTCAGAAGAGAGGAGCAGAACTGCACCAGATCTGGTCTTAAAAAGATCAACCGGTGCAACAGTGGAATTGGAGCAAATGCATTGCAGAATTTCCCTATTAGATTTCAGGTTGTCTGGAACCCGTATCCGTACTCGTATGCGTGTCATGATGCCTGGGAAGGTACATCAGACACCTCAACATTACCTTAAAAAAAAGTAAAACTTTCCTGCGAGTGAGACCTAGACATCCTAAGTCGGCTGACTTATGAAGGTCAGCCCCTAACGATAGCCTACCCTCGAGCAGTGAGGGGGACAGGGCCCAAGACAGAGATCGACCGGATTTTAAAAAACCACACGGGCTACCGGATGGTCAAAATGTCTTGTGTTAACTCGCCAAAGGCGAAGTTGCCGAAAAAGAAGAAGATAGGAAAGTCAGAAGGATAGCAGTGTAAAAAGTGTGTGTGTATGGGCCAGTGTAAATGTTCAGGTGGGGTAAGGATGGGGGAGGATGGGGGGATGGGAAGAGAGGGGGGAACAAGCAAGCTTATCACCGCCTTACCCTCTTGAAGGGATGGGGCTCGAAGTGACAGCAAGCAAGTTTTCCTCTCAGCTCTGGTCGAGAATTACTCAGGATAACCCAAAAACTTGGGAATCAGTGTTCAGAGCAGGAGCGCAGACGACGACGACCTCTCTCGACGGCGGCAGCGTGGAGACCTATCGTATATCTATCTATATCTATCATCTATCTATCGTATAAAACCGGCAAGTCTGAGGTTTCTTAGGCAAGTCTATAACCATCACACAGGATGGTGCATTATTTCAGTCACACGATGATTACACTATAGGATTAGAGCATATACTCATGATTATACGAGGACAAATGTGCATCTGCTGTCTTCTCTCGATATTAAGAACAGATACAAGTTACTTTATTAAGATAATCTCAATTTTATATTACCATCCTCCTAAACACTTGTTACAATGTAATATCATCATATTGTAATTTTAACAGTGTAATATCATCATATTGTAATTTGAAATCAAATATATAACTAGAAAAATCTCAATCAATTTCTCTGATATTATGTACATAGTCTATAAGTCATTAGATTAAGCTGCCCCTAATGCCATGACATGTCAGTGGCTCTCCTTGCACTTCACCATGGCATGTCAGTGGCTCTCCTTGCACTTCACCATGGCATGTCAGTGGCTCTCCTTGCACTTCAGTTTATGATTGTAACTACAAATATCTATGTAAAATTGCAATGAAATAAAATTTACTTGACTTTACTTTACTTTACTAACTATAGGGGAGTGTTAGAATAAGAATATTGTTCATTAAATGATCTATACATTTTGTGTCTTTGTCCATTAAAAATCTGCTTAATAAACTCTCTGTGCTAGTGTTACTGGAGAGTTAAGGATGCTTTCGGGATTTTAAGTACCTGTACCTTCAAATTAAGGCACAGCTGGAGGGAGCTTGGACAAAGGTACAGGATTTTAGAAAGGAAAACAAGTCTCATTTCCAGAACAAGGAAAATAACAGCAATACTAGCCACAGCAAGTGGAAATTTAATTGCATTTAGGATTAAAGCCAAAAATTAAGAAGGCTGAGGAAACTGCTGTCGAAATTACCAATTACTTTGCTGTATTGCCGGACGAATGTGGTTTGGGCATAGAGAAGACACGACGAAAGCCACTAGTGTTGTCGTAGGTGACTTAGATTAGGAAGAGGCAGAATTTTTTCCCCTGTGACTGGTATACAGAACATAGTTTGCAGATTAGGATCATCATACCTGGCAATAGTAGGTGACTTAGATAGGAAGAGGCAAAAGGTTTGTTTTCCTTGGGCTGGGACAGAATATAATTTACAGATCGGGAAATAGCAAGACTGGGAACAGGAGCAACCCTTATTACCTTCCTCAGCGCTGGGGGAATAGAAGTTTAGTAGTGTAGGAGAGGACCTGTTCACCAGGTATAAGGACAGCAAGTAGACACAATCAGGAATAAGGGAGGTATCCCAATCATGTGGGAAGTGATGGCAATGAATGGTTGTCCAGAGCAATTAGTTAATTGCTAGTTGAACAAGTACTTGAAGACATTGCAGTGCCATTTATTGATAACGGCACCATTTATATGTCAAGAAAGACATGTACTAGGGATGAGGTGCATTTATCTAAGGCAAGGGTAGCAGTATAAGCTAGTTTAGTTAAAAGAGATGTCGCTATATTGCATTTTTTTCATATAGTGAGCAACTCTAGTACAGGATTTTTGGACAAATCGGCAAGTTGCTGCTATCTTCTGGAGATGTTGCTTTGTCTCTTTTCAATGCATCTTTGAGCTCATCTGTGTAATGTGTAGTCATCCTAACCTCTCTTATTACAGGCATTTATAAGTTTATTTGGCAAGTGGTCTTCTATGTTTTAGGGCAGGTCCCGCCTACTGGACAAGTAGTCTGTTGGTTGAGTAGCATATTTGCTTAGGCTGAGGGTTAGTAATGAGCAAGTGTTAGAGATCTATTTTTATTCTCTATTCACTATTTAGGATGGTTACTAGCAACTAGCCAGCAAGTGAGTATAAAGACAATGCAGAGGAAGCGTTTATTTTAGGCATTTCGCCGAGGATTGAGCTTTATCAAGTCTACAGGAAAACCCAAATACTACTATTGAAATATTCATTCAGTGAGAGGGAAGAGGGAAAAGAGGTCATATCATATTCAGTAAAGACAGGGAAGCAGTTCAGGTCACAGGTGGCAGCACATGGGTGTGGCCTTGTGTAGAAAGATTAGCTAGCAGCAGACATGCAAGAGGTTTTTCCTATACTGATTCTGTTGCACATGTGTCTTATTTATCAACTTGTCGGTCTTGTATATCATCATATTCGACTGGTAAAGCCTACTGTGAGGATGAAACGTTTCGCTAGTAACCTGTTGCACGTCTTGCCTATTTGTCGGTATTGTATACTATTTTACTCACCATGGAGATAGTTGCTGTATGGATGTATGGAGTTTTTCTGACATTCTATAAATGGCGTTACAATGAACGGTTGGGGAAGTTACTCTTGTTTTAGCTTCTTCCTTAATTTGTAAATTTCTATCCAGTATTTATGAATCGAGTTCAAAGAGTGGACAGTTTACAGTGTGTGAGACTACTAGCCTAGCTGTGTAGGGCTACAATGTTCAGCTAGGCCACTAGCCTGCTTGAGTGCAGGACTGTATGTGAGGTTACTAGCCTAGCGGAGTGTTGGACTGCAATTACTTTGTACCTGCAAGAGCAGATAATATTTGTTCATATAATAATAAATTAAGATATAGGAAACAAACATCAGCAGTCGGCCTCACTGGAGTTGTATGAGTGAAGTTACTAGGCTACCTGAGTGTAGGGGGTGTATTCATCTATTTGTGGTTGCAGGAGTCGATTCACAGCTGCTGATCCCGCCTCTTCGCTGGTGGCTACTAGCTCCACTCTCTCCCTGCTCTATAAGCTGTCGTATCTCTTCTTAAAGCTATGTATGGATCCTGCCTCCACTACATTACTCTCCAGATTGTTCTACTTCCTGACAACTCTATGACTGAAGAAAAACTTCCTAGCATCCCTGTGACTCATCTGAGTTTTAACTTCCAGTTGTGACCCCTTCCAGTGTGTGTCTGTGTGCGCGCGCGTTCTTACCTGTTTGCCTGTTTGTTCTTACCTATTTGTGGTTGCAGGGGTAGAGTCACAGCTCCTGGCCCCGCCTCTTCACTGGTCGCCAATAGGTCCACTCTCGCCCTGCTCCATGAGATTTATCGTATCTCTTCTTAAGGCTATGTATGAATTCTGTCTCCACTACATCACTCTCCAGATTATTTCACTTCCTGACAACTCTATGACTGAAGGAAAACTTCCTAACATCCCTGTGACTCATCCGAGTCTTCAACTTTCAGTTGTGACCCCTTGTTGCTGTGTCCCATCTCTGAAACATTCCATCCCTATCCACCTTGTCAATTTCTCAGTATTTTGTATGTCGTTATCATGTCTCCCCTACCTCTCCTGTCCTCTAGTGTCGTCAGGTCGATTTCTCTTAACCTTTCCTCGCTGGATATACCCCTTAGCTCAGAGACTAATCTTGTTGCAAACCTCTGCACTTTCTCTAATTTCTTAACGTGCTTGACCAGATGTGGGTTCCACATTGGTGCTGCATACTCCAATATGGGCCTGACGTACACAGTGTACAGAGTTTTGAACGATTCCTTGCTAAGGTGTCGAAATGCCATTCCTAGGTTTGCCAGGTGCCCATATGCTGCAGCAATTATTTGGTCGATGTGCGCCTCAGATGTGCTCGGTATTATACTCCAAGATCCTTTTCTTTGAGTGAGGTTTGCAGTCTCTGGCCCCCTAGCCTGTACTCTGTCTGCGGTCTTCTTTGACCTTCCCCAATCTGTATGTTCGCACTTGGTGGGGTTAAACTCAAGGAGGCAGTTGTCTGTGTCAGTATTAATGTCTTGACGTTACTTGCCTTGACTCACGAAATCGTAATGACACGATTGCAAACAAACCACGGTATAGGTGGGGATGGAATTCGCGGCAAGGGAGTTGAATCCTACCCGCACCGTGGTTTGTTACTAGCCTGGCTGAGTGTGGAACTAATGTGTGAGGCTGCTAGCCTAGATGAGTGTGGAACTAACGTGTGTGAGGCTGCTAGTCTGGCTGAATGTAGAACCAATTTCTGTGTGTACAATTCTGGCTGTATTGTAGGGCTAGTGTGGGGTATAGACTACCAGCCTGGCTATATTATAGGGTTACAGTTTGCGGGAAGAAGCTAGCCTGACTGTATTGTAGAGTTAATGTGTGGGGCCAGGTAATTAGTTTCGTTGTAATTAAGGTTAATGTTTAGGGGTAAGTCTACCATCATAGCTGGGTGTAGGAAAAGTGTGAACGAAGCTAATACCGTCCCTGAATAAGGGTGAGGCTACAAGTTTGGTTGAATGTAGGGCTATAGAGTGGAACGAGGCTACTAGCCAGGCTGAGACTTAGAAGGATAACCTCCAGCGGCTTGAGGATTTTGGCAGCGTCCACCACGACAGGTCGATATGATGTCATGAGTACACAGGCGGGTGGAGGGGTAACGGGAGAGGGTTTGTCCTGGGAAGGGGAGGGAGATGGGTCTTTGAAGCTGGGGGGACACTGGAAATAAAGGGTGTCCAGGAGGGGGGGGGAGGAAGATGTTCTGGAGGTAAGGAGAATACACGGTGGACATGACCGGTGCTCCAGGAGGGAAAGGAGGGGTATGAAGTAGTAGGGGGAGGTGGAGGTTCTGGGAAGAAAAAAACGTACGAAGTTGAGGTTCAGGATATAGGTGTGAACGGCACAGTAACTTGTACAATTACCCATCCCTAGCAACTTTAACACAGACCCATCCCAACACAACCCAATCTCTGGACTCATCCCTGTACAACTGACCCCATGGATCTCACCATACACAACCTATCCATATACAAATCCCTGGACACATCCCTACACAACCTATTCCTGGACACATCCCTACACATCCTATCCCTGGACACATCATTAGAAAATGTATCTCCAGACACATCCCTACACATCCTACCCCTGGGATCCATCCCTACACATCCTACCCCTGGGATACATCCCTACACAACCTACCCCTGGGATACATCCCTACACAACCTACCCCTGGGATACTTCCCTACCCAACCTACCCCTTGGATACATCCCTACACAACCTACCTCTGGGATACATCCCTACACAACCTACTACTGGGATACATCCCTACACAACCTCTTCCTGGGATACATCCCTACACAACCTACCCCTGTGATACATCCCTACACAACCTACCCCTGGGATACATCCCTACACAACCTACCCCTGGATACATCCCTCACAACCTACCCCTGGGATACATCCCTACACAACCTACCCCTGGGATACATCCCTACACAACCTACCCCTGGGATACATCCCTACACAACCTACCCATGGTATACATCCCTACACAACCTACCCCTGGGATACATCCCTACACAACCTACCCCTGGTATACATCCCTACGCAACCTACCCCTGGGATACATCCTTACACAACCTACCCCTGAGATACATCCCTACACAACCTACCCCTGGGATACATCCCTACACAACCTACCCCTGGGATACATCTTTACACAACCTACCCCTGGGATACATTCCTACACAACCTACCCCTGGGATACATCCCTACACAACCTACCCCTGGGATACATCCCTACACAACTTACACCTGGACACATCCCTACACAACCTACCCCTGGGATACATCCCTACACAACCTACCCCTGGGATACATCCCTACACAACTTACACCTGGACACATCCCTACACAACTTACACCTGGACACATCCCTACACAACTTACACCTGGACACATCCCTACACAACTTACACCTGGGCACATCCCTACACAACTTACACCTGGACACATCCCTACACAACTTACACCTGGACACATCCCTACACAACTTACACCTGGACACATCCCTACACAACTTACACCTGGACACATCCCTAAAGGTACACAACACTTACCCTGGAACATCCCTACACAACTTACACCTGGACACATCCCTACACAACTTACACCTGGACACATCCCTACACAACTTACACCTGGACACATCCCTACACAACTTACACCTGGACACATCCCTACACAACTTACACCTGGACACATCCCTACACAACTTACACCTGGACACATCCCTACACAACCTACTCTTGGGGCAATTTCTAACATTCTTTTGAACATCTCGCAGCTTGCCAAAAATTACACTACATCTAATACCAGCGGCTAGTTGGAATTAAATAATTTCCATTCATTAGTGCAAGGTAATTCCAAAAGTTGACAACTCGCCTGTCTTTATTCTCTTCTGTAATTCACAGTCTAAGAAATTTACCTTACCCTCTTCTCTAGTATCTTGCTTCACTTCCTAACCTCATAAGAAAAAAGTGCATAACACTCTTATGGCTTAGCTAATGTTCAATGACTCCGACAAGTTCCAAAATATGCTTCAACCTGAACAATATTTCACTGTGTAGAGCAAACCATACAAAAGTTACAATTAACATGCATTTATACTCTTTATACTTCCGAAAATTAAGGTAATAGGAGAGACACGAGGTGATGTTTATTGTGATTTTGTGAATGGTCACCTACGCCGGAATCTGGTCAGGTTCTTGGGTGAATTTTGCGAATAGAGCAGAAAAGCAGCAGTTCTACTGGTTAATGCAACCTTTGAATAACAAAAAGGCACAATACCGTGACTTTTATACGTCTTAAACATTAACCGGTAAAATAGTACACAAAAATAATCATGTTTTCTAAAATATATATTATTTCTGGAACTAGAATTTACTTTTGCTTCCGCAGTTTTGTGTGCATAGCAAACAACTGTGTATGATAAAAGTATTACTGAAGTTAGTGTAAAGTGAACTTATAACACTTTTCATCAAAATTGTTGTTGCAGTTGAATTATCGGGGAAAATTAAGCATGTTTTTATAATTATAGTAAAATCTTGACTTCACAATAGTCTAATGATAAATTTTATGCTACTTAAGTTATGCAGTAAATATCATAAGTTTTTCATGCTCAGTATGTAAAAATTTATCAAGAAAGTTGGGAATGCTATTGCTCAACACTTGTACATATTAGTAGTTATTTTTTTATTTTATATATCCTGCAGCTGTCGTAATTATTATTGTTAAATATGTCTCTTTTAATGTGTGCTCCTTTGGGAGCTTTTTTTTTTATTCTTTTGATTTTTTAATTATTATTTTTTTAAATTTTCAATATTTTTTTTGTTTAGTGCATTGTACTTTGATTTTGCACTTAACAGTTCTATGGCTTCTCATTTTGGCTTCTTGAGGTTAACAGAGCTGGTGCTGGGTGCGACCTCACCCTTGGGAGCGGCAGGGTTGCGTTTCTTGGCATAGAGAGAAGGATGGATATGAGGCACGACTCCGCCCTGTGCAATGGTAACTTTCTGCAACAGTGTGTTGATCTCATCATCTTGGCGGATTGCTAGGAGAATATGACGTGGGGTGATGCGCATTTTCTTGCTGGCCTTAGCCACTTTGGCAGAAATTTCCAGCATCTCAACAATCAGGTACTCCAGCACCGCCGTCAAGTAAACACTTGCACCCACACTGATGCGCGGGGCGTAGTTACCAGCCTTGAGGTAGCGATGGATCCTGGCCACTGGGAACTGAAGGTGGGCCCGATGACTCTTAATCCTCTTAGTCTGGGCAATGTTTAAGTTTCCACGACCTGACATGATGTCGGTTTGTGCTCCTACCGGAGGTTCGGTAGCGGTGTAAGGAATGGCTAAAAAGTGATCAATGAGCTGTTTTTATGGACGAGCAAATAAACGAGACCCTTTTTGACCAATCAGGATGAACCACGAAGGATAACCTGAGTAGACATTGGTGTGAGCCACTCCCACGACAGTGATCCAAGGCCAATGAGAAGCCTTCAACTGATACTGCCACGAACCAATCATGTTCTTTCATGACGATACACGGGAATTTCGCACAAATAGTTTTACCTTTTATGTAAGGGTAATGCTTGAAATTTTAGTATTTTATATAACCAAATCCTCGGTACCATGATTAAGAGTCAGGTATAATACGTGGCTTTCTATTGAACATACTTCTGCACCAAATTTACATCGGTACTGAATTTGTTTCTAAACTGTAATTTCTATATAGGATCAATTGAAACCAACATGATTTTATTGGTCCCTCAGAGTGCTAATTCGTCCATTGAACAAAAAGGAAAGACTTGTAGGGCTGAGTGGAGAAGTGGGTACGGGAAAAATAGATTTGGAGAGGAAATGTTGTAAGTAGGGAAGTGCCAGGACTTACTCCAGCTGCTGAGTGATTTTAAAGGCTTTTGCCAAACATTAGTTCAGCTGTGAAATGATCGGGCTAAGCAGACACCTCAAGTCGGAAGGTTGTCTGTACATTTCATTAAATTATTATTATAATCAAAAGAAGCGCTAAACTACAAGGACATTTCGTAAAAGATTTATCAATGTTATGATCAGATAGGTAGCGTAAAGAACTAGTATAAAGAAATAGCATTAGCCAAAATAGGCATGGGTTGTTTCATTTGATTTCGGGTTAATTTGGTAATTGAAAAATGGTAAATTTATGATGCAATAATAAGATTTAATAATAGTTTTATCTTTCTAATTGTAGGAATGTTGTCCTGAATTGTGACTTGACTGGAATGTGCCTGGTTGTTATTATTGTCATGGGGAGCGCTACACCCGTAGGGGTCATACAGCGCCTGGGAAATGTTATTCAGGTTTAATTAAAGGAAGTGGATCACAGGTCCATCTGATGGTGTGCTGTATGACCTATAAGAATTTTATTTAAACCTTGGTGTGCCCACATCCGCTATATATTACTGAGTGCGCTTGCACGTACGTTTAGTTGGTCTAACTTTACTCTTTGGTAACAATTTGTGGCTCCAAAAGGAGCCTGGATGGTCTAAACATTGCATGTCATTAAGGGGTTCATTTGCTTGGAGCTTTGGAGCTTGATTGACCAGAGCGTCGGTAAGATGGGGAAGGAAGAAGGATGGGTAAGGATGGAAATTGGGAAATAGGTGGGAGGGGAGAGGGGGAGGTTAGGGTTATAAAGGTAAGTGGCCTATCCACTTTGGCGCAACATAATAAGTGTGTGTGTATGTAGAGTAATACATAAGTAAATTTTATGAGGAGGATATGCCTTCACCCCATCAGTTGCACACAGGTATACTTTTTTTTTTTTTTTTTTTCGGGAAAGGTTGCCGCAAAAGGTGGTAGTTT
>WNWK01013126.1:0-56573 GCA_009830355.1 Cherax destructor | reverse complement strand
TGGGGGGGAGTGTTTAAAAGGGGGAACCCCCTTCCATTAACACTGCAGGTACCAAGTTTTTTTCTGGGGTTATCCTTTTTTTTGGGCTACACCCCCGCATGAATGCTACACCCCCTGCATGAATGCTACACTCCCGCATGAATGCACACTCCCTGCATGAAGCTACCCCCTGCATGAATGCTACACCCCCTGCATGAATGCACACTCCCTGCATGAATGCTACACCCCCTGCATGAATGCTACACCCCCCCTGCATGAAGCTCCTCCCCCATCCGCTACACCCCCTGCATCCCTGCTACACTCCCTGCACCCCTGCTACCCCCCCTGCATCTTTGCTACACCCCCTGCACCTCTACACTCCCTGCATCCCGCTACACCCTGCATCTTGTACACTCCCTGCATCCCTGCTACACTCCCCATCCTTGCTACACTCCCTGCACCCCTGCACCCCCTGCATCCCTCACACTCCCCATCTTTGCTACACTCCTGCATGCCTGCTACTCCCTGCACCCCCCACTCCCTGCACCCCCGCACACTCCCCGCATTTTTGCTACACTCCCCACCCCTGCTACACCCCCTGCACCCCTTTACACCCCTGCATCCCTGCTCACCCCCCTGCATCTTGTCACTCCCTGCATGCCTGCTCACTCCCTGCATCCCTACACCCCCTGCATCCCTGCTACACTCCCCATCTTTGCACACTCCCTGCACCCTGCTACACTCCCTGCACCCTTTTACACTCCCTGACCCCTGCTCACCCCCCCTGCATCCCTGCTACACCCCTGCATTTTGTACACTCCTGCATGCCTGCTCACTCCCTGCATGCCTGCTCACTCCCTGCATCCCTGCTGCACTTTTTGCATCTTTGCTACACCCCTGCATGCCTGTACACTCCCTGCATAAATGCTACACTCCCTGCATAAAAGCTTACCCCTGCACATTTTTACCACAGGCTTAGACGGGGAGTTTCCTTGGACCCATGGTGTTTATTTAGCAGTTGCAAGCACAAAAAACAGTGGAATAATACAATATACTGGTATGAATGCGTGGGTGGGGGTGGGTGGTCGCCCGCTGTAAAAAAACCTGGCTCCCGGGAGTGCGCCAGTGGGGGCCAAGCGGACACGTCCGGACGTGTTTGACGAAGAAACATCGAAGTCGCATTCAAATTTTTACGTTAAAATATGGGTTATCGAAAATAATGTAAGATGATAACATCAAATCGAGGTACCACTGTAATTTTTTAAATTGTTATCTCACTCAATTAGTTTCATTGCTACAAAAATTGATTTGTTCAACTTTATTCAAACTTTATAACTTAGATATAAATTTTCTTATTTTATAAATTATCAACCAAACTTTACCATGTAGTTAGAATTAAGTAGTCCTAAGAATGCCCCCCCAAAGCACAGCATATTAGGGCTTTTGGCATGTAATCTATTAATAACTAAGTAATAGCTATGTAATAACTATTTTGAATCTATCTATGTCATCAAAATAATTGTACAATGTCTCAATAAAGTATTATTATTATTATTATTATTATTATTATTATTATTATTATTACATTATTTCTTAGGAAAATATTACTTTGGTTTTCGTATCGCTTTCAGATTTAGACCAACCTTCTTTTAATGGATTAAGGACAAAACTGGGATCCATTGTAATTACATGTAGACATGGACCAAAAAAAAACGTCTTACAGGAAGGGAAGAAAAAAGGTGGGGTGTGCTGAACATTGTGGTCTAAGGAAGTGAGCGTCGGGGCATCACTGCATGCCTTCCTGCTTCTAGACAGATTCTGCAACACAGGAGACATTGCTGTGGCTGAGCTGTGACGTACATAGGGTATGGTTTCCTCTGGAATGGTGAAGTTGTCATTTTAGTAGTTGCTGCAGGGTTCACTCATCCTGGGGCACAGCCTGCTGATGCCCTCGAGTGAGGCATCGTCAGTACTCGGCAACTGGGCAGGACTTCTTCTGGCAAGCGACTCAAGACATTTCTCGACTGGTACTGTCACTGGAGTGAGAGGGCTAGCAGTCAAAGTGACATCATCTTTTGTGCAGACTGCTCACTGAAGCTGTGACATGAGTCAGACAGTCGCCTGCCAACAGAGCTACTGCAGCTTGATGGTGCCATTCTCTCAACAAAGTTGGAGTCATAGCAGAGGTTAGTCTTAGCTCTTCAGACTGGTTTTCTACACATAACTGCACTGGTGGTCAGGAGGTGGAGTGAAAGGAGTTTCAATGGGGAGTCATAGTAGGTACAACTCAGCACGTAATCTGTGAGTGGCGAGCATAAGAGCTTCCTGTACATGGGGGCTCAGACGCTTGTAAACTGATGCCTGGACTAACTAATGTCAGCTGTCAACAGTCACAACGGGTGACAAGTAACAAGGGTGTTACCAATGGTCTGGGCTCGGACCACACTGTGGTCTACACACACATCTGTGCTCAGAGACCACACGGAAACTGCACACACCCACACTGCACATGCGGTTACAACATAACCATACATGAACATGTGAGAACACTGGTAAGGAACAATGACTGACAGGAATTAACACGTGTCATATATCTTCTCGACAATACTGAAACAAATTGCTCACAGTGAAACTATAACACTGTCGATGTGACATTATGTAGTGATGACAGGTGTGACGTTATGAGGATGTCATGGATGACATCGCGGGTGACGCTCAGGCAGCATGGTCACGCCAGAAGGTGACGCCCTGGGCTGACATCAGGCAGATGTCCAGGGGAGGTCAAGGTGATGTCGAGGAGACGTCCAGGTGATATCGGGCAGACGTCCAGGGTGACATCAGGCAGATGTTCAGGTGACGTCAGGCAGGCATCATGGCGACGTTGAGCAGACATCGGGGCGACTTTGGGCAGATTTCCTGGGGTGACGTCACAAGGTGACATTGGGCAGCATTATGATGTCAGGGGAGTGATGCAGGCAGCATGGTGACATCATGGGTGATGCCAGGCAGTAGACAACAGCATGTGGCTTGGGACATCTGGGCTTGTTAATCCATGTGGCTCATGCACATAGCCTTATCCACATGTGGCTTCATGATCCATGTGGCTTTGAGTGACCTCAGGCACTCAGTTACACAGCTCTGACAAAGAAATCACACTGAATTCTTAGAAAAATAGCAGTAGTGGCATGGGTATAGTGGAGCCAGGACCATGATTTACCCTCCTCACCCACACACACATGGAGAATCAACCACACTCGGATGCAGAGCACATCACAGACTCACCTCTGACTTGCTGAAATAGCCATGCTGAGGTGAACAACAACAGTAGAAACATACAGGTGATGAACATGTGACTTAAGAACAGTGTGGGACTCTGTGAAACCTAGGTGATGCCAAAAAGATTTCTTGATGAAAATTCATTTAATTTTGGCTTCGGATCCTACTGATCCGTGTCTGCATTTGTGATGAAGGTGACATCTCCGTCTTCCTCTCCGGGCAAACAACTGCTGTAACCACCGCTGAGCCACCATTTAAAATCAAAGATTTGATGTGTGCCTGCAAGCAGGAGGATGAAGGATAAGGCTCATTGGAGGCTAGTTGTTTTATTTGGGTTCTTGGTACACAGACAGTGTCTTTATGCCCAGGCCCAGAGGGCAATACCTGGGAGAGAGTGATGGAGAAGACTTTTTTGACTGAGAGAACTCTGCGCCTGAATGAGGCTGGGCAAGCTGGTGCGGCTGAGCTGAGTAAGTCCATGGAACTAAGGGACAGCACCAGTATGGCATGAAATATGATCCCAGCTGGCATACATAAGAAATACAGCCCGGCTGATCAGGAACTGACTTTAGGTGTCTATCCAGCACCTACTTGAAGACAGACAGGGTCTATTAGTAATCCCCTAGAATAATGGGAGGCAGTTGAAGTCTTGGGTCACTGACACTTATTGATAAATTAGACACATATGCAACACTTGGGTATCTTTATTGAGGAAACGTTTGCCACACAGTGGCTTCATCAGTCCATACCAAGAGAAAGGTGAAGAACAGAGGAGTTTGAGGTAATCAGTCCCTCGGCCTTGAGTCAATGTAGTCAGTCCATCAATTTTGATAAGAATACAGCATATGTAAGGAAGCAGCTTATATACCGTAGGCAGGAGAGGTGCAGAAGTCGTAGGTGGTGTCACATTTGTCCAATGTGGAAGCAGGTCATGCCCAAGTGCTTGGACAAGTGAAGAATTCCCTGTATTAAGATCCCAAGATGTTGCTGTGTCGACAGGATGTAGATGAACGGTTCGAGAACCGACAAGTTATCAACTTCTCAGTCTCTGAACCATTCATCACACACTGACACTTATTGTGTTGTCTCTAGTGTATTCATGGCACCCCTGCTTATTAATAGGGAGATCTTGCATCTTCTGCCGAGACTTTTGCTTTCATAGGAGTGATTTTCATGTGCAAGTTTGGTACTAATCCTCTAAGATTTTCCAAGTATATATTAACATGTATCTTTCTTGCCTGCATTCCAATGAATACAAATAAAGGGACTTCAACAGTTCCCCATATTTACATGCTTTATCATACTTGTGTGCTGTGAATGCTGTCTGTACACTTTCCATGTCAGCAATTTCACCTGCCTTGAAGGGGGTAGTTACCTAGAGTTTACTTGGAGAGAGTTCCGGGGTCAATGCCCATGAGCCCAGTCTGTGACCAGGCCTCATTGAGGATCAGAGCCTGATCAATTATTATTATTATAATCAAAAGAAGCACTAAACCACAGGGGTCATACAGAGCCACAGGGTAAAGTAGATGCAGGGAGAATGGATTGACGAGGGAGAGGGATGATTAGTAGGGTATGGAGTGTAGCAGGGTAGTGATAGTGCAAGGATAGAGTATAGCAAGAGATTGAGGTAGAAGGGACTGAGGGGAGTGCTAGAGGCATAAACTTCAGAGTTTGTGTAGTAAATCAGTTGCTGTCAAAAAAGTCAATGAGAGTGTCAGGATTAAAGGAGGGCCCATTGGCAAGAAGAGAAAGTAAAGAAAGGGCCGCAGAGCGAAGACGCCGCTGAGGTAAATTCTGCGTGCTCGTGATAGAGTGGCATTCAAACAGAATATGGCGAACAGACACTGGAACCTGACAATGCTCACAGAGAGGACAGGGAGCCCTCCATGAGATACCCGTGAGTAAGACGAGGTGGCCGCGCGAAGACGGAAGAGGTAGTCTCCCAAACCTCGACATTGGTGACAAGAAGAGGCCAGAAACCTATACTCGGTTTAATAGAATGAAGTTTGTTATTTAGCAGCGTTGTTGCCAACGGGTGCGAAGGTGGGTAGCAATGACCGCAAAATAGTCCGTGAATGGAACACCTCTATATGAAACTGAAAGGTCATGTACTGCTGACCGTGCAGCAGTGTCTGCCTGTTCATTGCCCTGTACGTCAACATGACCAGGGACCCAGCAAAAACAATATCTTTGTGTTTGCTAGAGATACGCACGTAACCAAAGTTGATACGAAGAACTAGGGGTGAGGTGCATCAAATTTTCTCGGACAGCCTGTAAAGCACTAAGGGAATCTGAAATGACTACAAATGGTGACACAGGCACAGATGCAATACGGATAAGTGCCACAAGAATGGCATACAATTCAGCCGTAAATATGCTAGCCGAGGTAATAGATGCCCTCACACGATGCTGTTCGGGAACACTGCTGTGAATCAGACGCCGTCAGATGACTTTGAACCATCGGTATACACTGCGATGGCATGGGAATGAGAACAGAAGAGGTCTAGAAAAAGAGCGAGAAGCCGCCATAGGTAGTTGGGCATTCGCGCAAGGTAGAGGAATAGAACAGACACGGACAGCAAGAACTTCCCAAGGGGGTAGTGGAAAGGAGATGTCACATGAACATATAAAGGTGGTAGCCAGAAGGAAGACAAGAGTGAATGTAGACGAAAAGAAAAGGGCGAAACAGGTCACGAACAAAGTGCGCCTACACATCTGTGACAATCCTATACGGAAAGATTGTGGAGTCAGAAGCGAATATAATTGCGAGCAATGGATCACGACGATCGGAGTGATCGGAATGTTCGTTCCAACATAGAGGCTTCAACCGAGGAAGAACAAAATGCACCAAGGCATAAACGCAATCCCTGGTGATGGATGGGATTACAAACAAACAACAACAAACAAATTTTATTTCATCAGGTACAGGTAATGAGTTACAATGTAAATTGAGTGCAAAGGAGAGCCACGACATGCCAAGGCATTAGGGCAGTTATTCTAGTCCTTAAAACTTTGCACTTAATATTAGAGAAATTTATTGAGTTTATTTCTAGAAATTATTTTCAAAATTACAATAGATGAAATTTTACTGTTTAAATTATTATAATGATATTAGATCTTAGATTGTTACAGGTGTTAAGATTCTTGAATGATAATATGGAATTGAGATTATCTTAAGGAAAATAACATTGAGCATTTTGACATTAACTTATAATTGATGAGTGGGTAACATAATAGTAAATATTATAAAATGAGATTATCGTATAGAAAGTACAATGAGCATTTTTCAAAGTAGTTTATAGCATGATCATTTAGGTTTGGGTGAGTAGGTGGTTTTAGTTGAGTCTAAATTGATTTTCAGACAAGACATCTAATATTTACTGGTAATGAATTCCAGATCTCCTTATGTGCATAGAATTTTTAATAGGTTGATATGAACACGGTTATATCAAAAAGTGATCTGTCGTCGTGTTGTGGTCATGGGTCCTATTAAAGTGTGAGAGAGTTTTGAGCAGAGGTTTATATTAAGGTAAAGTTTTATATAAAGTAGGTATAAGAGTAAGATGAATGTTCTTTACGGTGAGTAGTTTGAGACTTTTGAATATTGGCGGAGTATGCTGTCTGATGGATGATCATTCTGACTGCGGCCTTTTAAGTGAGAGGGTCTAAAGTGATTTAACGTTGATCCCTGCAAATTCCATAGGTGAGATACGGGTAGATAAGTGAATGATAGAGTGCAAGGAGAGCTGAGAGGTACATAATAGCGTATCTTGATAATATGCCTACTGTCTTCGAGATTTTCTGAAATTTGTTGTATAGGTTTTGGGAAATTAAGGCTACGTCAAGGGTGGATTCCTAGAATTTTCCCTCCGTGAGTCTGGAGGGGGTACCCTTATGTTATGTTAAGTGGAACATTTGTGACTTTGCTTCCAAACTGATGAAGATCTTGTTTGTATTGAGAGTAACTTGATGTCATCCATGTTGATATTTCTGTAATTCGGCATTAACAGTGTTGCCAGTATAACTGGATTTGGTGAGAGAAGACATATGTTGTGTCATCTGCAAATAAAATGGGTTTGAGAGTTGGATGCATTCGGTAGGTCATTTATGTAAATGAGGAAAGGAGTGGCCCGGACATTCCTTGAGGGGCTCCGATTGTTGGTGTATGGAAGAGTTCTCTCCATTTGTGTACACTATTGGTTCTTTGGTGAGGTATGATTTTAGGTAGTTGAGTTGCCCTTATACCATAGTTTCCAATTGTAGCAGTAAACATGGGCGACTGTATCAAAAGTTTTTGGAGATCAAAGAAGATCCCAGTACTTCTTTTCTCAAGGCGAGGCCGCCGAAATTTTCTGGTCACCATAATCGAGTTTCGATAAAATTAGGGTAATGCAGGCGGAGGAGAGGACAATCAGCCCCCATGAAAGATGTGCAGGGTTTTGGAGGTTCAGCTGGCTATGACAAGTTGCCTTTAGAGAAGTAAGTGAGGTTTCCAGGACAATCGATGGTCAAACAGGAGGCCGGGAAACCCGCTGTATCACGTTCTGGGAAGTGAGCATAGGTACAACGGGTGATCAGAGATCACTGAACGCTAGAAAAGAATTTGATGAGTTTTCCCCCTAGAAAATTTAAACCGGGGGATGGTGGCCCAATCGGAAACTTTGGGTGACGGCATGCTGGGGGAAATTTAATGAAGTGACAGTCAGCACCCCGCAAGTATGCAAAGTCATCCACATAAAGCGATGACCAAATGTTGGGGGGAGAACTGTGCCAGATTATTTATAAAAGGGGAAAAGGTTGCTCAGAACACAACCCCGGGGACATGTTCAGCTTGGGCAAAGTCTGGGGGAAAACTCATTACTAACACAGACCGGAAAAATTTTTTCAGTTAAGAAACCTTAAAGAAAATGGTAGATTGCCTCAAGGCCTAAGGAGGGGGTTCCAAGATATTTTACTTCCCAAATTGTGTCATAAGCCTTCCGGTCAAAAGATGGGGTTAACCGAGTGGTTATTAGCAAAGGCATTAAAAATTCGTATCCAAGAGCAGTAAGGGGGCAATGGCAGAACGGCCCAAAAAACCATATTGACTAGTGGAGAGACTACTGGCGTTCTAAATACCCATCAAACATCTATTTACTAGGGTTCCCTCATCCCAAAAATATTAAAAACATGGGATGGAGTGGGGGGTATCTGTCCCCTAGTACCCGGTTTGCAAAAAAGGGAAAAACAATAGCAACTTCCACAGTTGGGGAATAACTCCCTGGGCCATATAAGATGAAAGAGTTGTAAGAGACAGCAAAAGCAGACTGAGTAAATGCTGGGGCACAATATTTTGCCGCTGGCCCAGCGCCGTGATCGGCAAGCGGAGAGTGTTGCCTCCCGTTCTTGAAGGGGAAAGGACATTATAAGATTCTTTCTAAAAAAAGAAAATCTAAGGGCTTTTAACCCGGGAGACTTAGAAGAAAGGAAAGGGCATAGATGCGCCCTGAGAAATGCGGACCAAGATTACCAATTTCAGTGGGAACCGCAAAAGGGGGCAATCACCCGGGAACCCAAAAAAAGGAGCCCATGGGAAGAATTTACCACTAACCGCACTTTCTTCCAGACTGCCTCATCGAGGAAGCCCAAAGGGTGGTGGAAAAGTAAACCCACCAGCAAGTGCTTTTGCATCGCGGATGACACATCGAGCCATTGTTCTTTTGCTTAAAAACAAGGAGTTTTCTGTGGGTTTTTATACCCGGTACCGAGTGGATATTAGCAAAGGCATTACGAATATATATATCCAAGCGCAGTAAGGGGTCAATGGCAGGACGGCCCTTATGAAAGCCATATTGACTAGGGAGAGACTATTGTGCGTCTCTAAATACCACATCAAACACCTACTAACTAGACATTCCATCACCTTGCAAGCTGCACTGGTAAGAGCGATGGGACGGTAGTGGGAGGTATCACATCCTGTAGTACCCGGTTTGCGAAAAGGGAGAACAATAGCAGACTTCACAGCTGGGGAAGGACTCCTTGCGACCATATATGATTAAAGAGTTGTAAGAGGACAGTACAGCAGACTGATGTAGATGCTGAGCATACGAATATGTATGCCGCCTGGCCTAGCTGCCAATGATCGGCAAGTGGAGAGTGTTCCTCCAGTTCTTGAAGGGTAAAGGCACATTATATGATTCTTCTCTGGGAGAAGAAAATCTAAGGGCTTTAACCCTTTGACTGTTTCGGTCGTATATATACGTCTTACGAGCCACTGTTTCGACGTATCTATACGCCTAAATTCTAGCGGCTTCAAATGAAGCGGAGAAAGCTGGTAGGCCTACATGTGAGAGAATGGGTCTGCGTGGTGGGTGTGCGCAGTATGAAAATCGGGACCCAGTGGTGCATTGTGGAGCGCCATGTTTGTAGTCATTTTCACCATGCCTCGCGGTAAGAAGTACCTCACTCCCGGCGAATTGGAGGCCTTCTTTCCCAAGTGATAGTTCAAACAGTGATGGAAGTGCCAGTGAATGTGAATTCCATGGTTTTCAAGATGGTATTACCGAAAGCAGTGCCCAGGATAACGTAATTAGTGATGAAAACCCAGATGACCCACAGCCTTCCACATCTGTGCTGGCCGTCTCATTCACATTCACCTGTTCCAGGACGAAAGAGGAAACTATTTCACCGTTACATGACTCTGATGGAGCAGTGTAAGTGATGATGACAGTGATTTCAAAGTTATTGAAAGCAGTTCAAGTGGTGACAGTGAGGAGAGTATTCTCCAGTGAAGCGGCAGTATGTACGACGCAACATGCTGTTCTGGTAGTGTGCCATATGCTATTCCAAGGAAAAGGAGTAAATCTCGGAGTACATCTCTTGGCCCTACACCACGAATTGATAGTGAAGATGATGATATTGTGACAATGGGGATGCGTAATGTACGTGGGGAAAGCAGGTGGTGTGGTGGTGGTGTTGGTGGTGGCACGAGTCATGGGCACCAGGAGCGGGCCACGCTGCTAACTCAGCACACCAACAACCACTCTCAACCACCCCCACACTCCCACAACCTGCACAACCACAACCTGCACAACCACAACCTGCACAACCACAACCAGCACAACCACCCGTCAATATCCAGTACCCACCAGCAGACCGCATCTGGGATTGGCAGCAAGGTGACAATTTTGTTCCAATCCCCATGACTTTGATGAAGCACAAAGTGGAATACGGCCATCGTGTACACTTGGGAACAATGCTACTGAACTAGAATGCTTTCAGTTATTCTTCGATGAACCCTGATGGACATTATTGTCAGGGAAAGCAACACATACTATGAGTACACCATGCAAACACAATACTTTCACCAAGGTCACGGCTACACCAGTGGAAGGACACAACTGTGGCAGAGATGTACTTGTTCTTTGCCACAATAATGCTTATGCCACATGTTTATAAGCACACTGTCAACACATACTGGTCGACAGAACGCCTGATTTCAACCCCAGGTTTTAGTGATATTATACCAGTGAATCGTTTTTGATACTGTTGCGTATGCTTCACTTTTCTGATAAAACCAGGCCTGACAGAAACGACAGGTTATATAAGATCAGGAATGTGTTCATGTACATGAAACAAAAGTGCTGTATGTATTTTTATCCCTTCAGGAAGCTTGTTATTGATGAGTCTTTGATTTTGTTCAAAGGCAGACTGTCGTTCAACAGTATATACCAAGCAAGAGGAAACGCTTTGGTATAAAGTTATTTGTACTGTGTGATTGCAAAAGTGGTCTGGTTTTGGATATAATTGTAGTACACTGGCAGTAATACATTGCAAGATACCAGGAAGTTACTGGGATTCTGGTGATGTGGTTAGAACAATGATGGAACCATATCTTGGTAGGGGCATATATTATATACTGATAACTGGTACACAAGCCCTTTACTCAGTGATTTCTTGCGAGTGAACATGACAGACGTGTGTGGCACAGTGCGTGCAAATCAAACATATGCCTAGGTTCGACGCTGGCACTCATAGAGGTGAAGTGCAGGTGTTTGCTGCCAATGACATCATGGCATTTCGGTGGCAAGACAAACGTGATGTCACATTGTTGACATCAGTTCACGGACATGAAATGGTAAACACTGGCAAGCAGAATAGAGAGACCAATGAACCCATTCTAAAGCCTGCAGCTGTGATGGACTACAACCTCAATATGCGCTTAGTGGACAAATGTGACATGCAGATTGGATTTGCTGATTGTGTCCGCAAAAGTTATAAGTGGTACATAAAACTCTTTTTCCATCTTCTTGACATTTCCATGCTGAATGCTTATAACATGTACAAGTTGAAGACCAACAACAAGCCCAAATATGGTGAATTTTGTTTGTCAGTCATCAGACAAATAATATTCAAGTACCAAGGAACAACACATGCAATAGACCAGCGCCCATGAAATTATCAACACATGCCCTCTCGTATGAGGCCTGGTGATCACTATCCCATACTACCGCCTCCTACTATCAAGAAAAATGCTCAGAAGAGGTGTTTTGTCTGTAAACATTCCACAAAACGCCCACCAAAACGCAGAGACACTCGTTTTATGTGTGAGGATTGTAAAGTACCACTGTGCATATACCCATGTTTCAAAGAGTTCCACAAGCTGCAGGAGTTCTAGGAAAGTGTTCAGTGAGTGATATATGTATATATATTATAGAACAATAGTAATAAACATTTTTTTTATTGTTTGTTTGTGTAAACAAGTTTTGTAAACAATATAAAGATACTAATGTTTATACTAGTATAGTGTTGCATACAACGAGTGTATATATAAACATTGCACCTTACCTTGGTCTAACAGACCACATAAGTTACGTAAAAAAAGAAAATAGTGAAAAAAACAAGAACTCTACGAATGGAAGTAAACAAAAGTATACCGAGCGAGCGGCAGTCGCCGCTGTTGCCGCACGCAGATCAATTTCTGCCAACTTTACGCTCCATATCTCGGTAAGTATTGATGGCAAAAATCTGTTTTTAGGATAAAAACAATCAGAAAATAATCTTAACAATTTGATAAGAAAAAATAATTTTTTTTTTTTTCGAATATTTTGCGACAACAGAATGGCACTCAGGATTGAGGGTTGCGACAGTCAAAGGGTTAACTCACTGGCAGACTTAGAAGAAAGGAACGAGGGGCACAGATGGAGCCCCTGAGAAATGCAGACCAGATGATTACCAATTTCAGTGGCAACGGCAAGAGGGTGTGCTATATCGACACCGGGCAACATGAAGAACAGGAACCGGGTCGGGGGAGAATTTACCACTCAATTTCTGCACTTTCTTACAGACTGCACTCATCGAGGAAGCCGAAGCGATGGTGGAAACGTAATCACGCCACCAAGTGCGTTTAGCATCATGTATGACACGGTGAGCAATTGCTCTCCTCTGCTTAAAATCAAGGAGTCTCTCTATGGTTCTGTTATACCGATACCTGCCCCACGCAGCGTGTTTCAAACGTACTGCCTGAGCACAAGCAGGAGACCACCAAGGCACACACTTCTGAGAATGCTTGCCCAAGGTTTGGGGGATAGAATGCAAAGCTGCTGTGAAGACAGAGGATGAAAAGAGATGTAAAACATCATCAATGGAGGACGAGGAAGGAACCTCATGAAAGGCCGTAAGAAGTGCGTAAAAGTCCCATTTCGCCCGGTCAAATTGCCAGCGTGGGCTACGAGGAGGTGGAGATTACGAAGGGGACTTAAGGATGATTGGAAAATGATCACTGTCATGTAAGTCCAGGAGGACAGACCAGGTGAAGTCGAGGACAGTTGAGGAACAGCAAACGGAGAGATCGATGCAAGAGAAAGAATGAGTTCGAGGATCAAAATGGGTAGGAGTACCCATATTTAAGACATGGAGGGGGAGAGAAGCAAGAAATGCCTCCAGCTGAACACCACAGGAGTCACAGTGCGAACCTCTCCAGAGAATATGGTGTGCGTTAAAATCGCCAAGTAACAGAAGGGGTGGCGGCAAGAAAGAAACCAGAAAATCAACATCTGGGATAGACAATGCCCGCGAAGGGGAGAGATATAAAGAACAGAGTGTATACCACTTAGTCAAGTGGATACGGGCTGCAGTGTAATGTAGAGAAGAACGCACATAGAGCTGATGGTATGAAATACCAGTGCGTATAAGAAGAGCACTTTCGTTAAAGGTTCCATCCGAAACGGGATCCGATGAATATAACAAATCATAGCCCGAAAAGGGCAAAATAACAGCGGATTGTAATTTGGGTTCTTGCAAACAGACCCCAACAGGGAAAAACTGGGAGAGCAACACTTGAAGCTCACCCCTGTTACCCCTGAGGCCTTGGATATTCCACTGCAAATAAGCCATGATTTATGGAGAGAAAGATATAAGTCAAAGTTAGAGGTATCTATGGATTAGGGTTAGAAAAGTCCACGTGTGGCATGTTTGTGTCAGACCTGTAATCAGAGAAGGAGTGGGACGGTGTGAAGGAAGGAGGGGTGTAGATGGAGAAGAGAGAAGAGGATGAACCGGAGGTGGAGCGGTGTCCATCAACGTTCCAGTCTCTGTAATAAATTCTGCGATAGCTTCCAGTGTTTTGGAAGACAAAGATGCAGAATGTGGGACTACATTAGAAATGGAAGGAAGAGGGTGAGCAACAATCAGGGAGACTATAGACTGTACTATAGTAGAGGGCAAGGAGATGAAAGAGGAAACTGTCGAAGGGGCTTGGGAGGGGACAGGAGTGGAAGCAACTAGAGGAGGGGCAGTCAAGGAAGGAACTTGGGATAGGACAGGGAATGATATTGAATGAGGAGGAGGATGAACCTCCACACATGTTACAGAACTAGTTGGAGGTGAAGAACCCGACAATGGGGATTTTTTGCCAGACATAGAGAAGAAGGGGGCGGTGAGGATTGGGTGGGGACGAGGGCGTGTAGACACAGAACTGTGCGAGTGAGTAGAGGAAGGGGTGTGGACAGTATGGGATGCCTAGGAACGGACCTCAGAGCCAAGAACAGCAAAAGGATTCGAGACAGGGGTGACTAAGGATGGGGCGACCACAGAGGAAGCCGCGGAAGTTGGGACCCCAGAAGTCGGGGGACGTTTATCAATGTGAGAATAGAACACACGGAGAAGTCTCCCTTGAAGGCGTAGATGAGAGATGGCCATAACATATGAGAAGCCTTCCGCCTCTTTGAGACAACAGATTTCCCGCTCATTTAGGTACACCAGACAACGGCACGAGTATGATGGATGCATCTCATGACAGTTAAGGCAAGAGGGAGGTAGATTACAAGAAGGACTGGCATGGTCGTTGGCACCACAGACTGGGCATTCGGCCATGGACCTGCAATATTTCGCTGAATGACCAAAACGCCAGCAGTTTCTACACTGTTGCAGTGTAGGGGTTACCTTTTGAACTTGTAAATTGTGAAATGCAATGTAGACCAAAGGTGGAAGTTCACGGCAGTTAAATTTTAAACAAGCTATATTGGAAGGATAACGTCTTCGCTTACGGGCAGGGAGGACAAAAGAGTCAACTTTGAGGATAGGGAGGTCTTGGAGTTCAAGCTGCTCTAGAATGTCATAACCACATGTCTGGAAATTCTGTTGGACAATGGTGTGGGGTAAAATGACAGTACCACTACAAAAATTGAGAGAATGATGCTTGTCAATAGTGATAGGAATAGTATCTATGGTCGTAAGGAGAGAAAGATCGCGAGCTTGGCCAGCATTCTGGACCGTGATGATGCGAGTGCTGCTCTTTAGAGAGTGAAATAAGATATCTTTACCTACATGGCGTAGGAGAGCTTTACCAATAGTACTATGATCGGAAAGATAGGTAGTTGGAGGAGTCAGTCTTAGAGTAAAAAACTTTGTCCATTGAGTAGTGTGAAACAAAGTGTTTAAGGGGAATACATGACGTACTAGTCGTTTCTGAAATGAATGAGAAGGAAGTGTCGAATCGTCATGTAAGGGTCTTGGTCGTTTGGATGTGGGACTGGAGGTGGTCCGACGCGGACGGCGAGCAATCCGAAAATTGCTGCACCGTTGAGGGAGAAGCCGAATCAAGGTCAGAGAAGAGCCGAAGGTCAGATGTGTCAAAAGGGCCGGTCGGAACCCCGGTACCTGAAGCAGGTGATGAACCGGCACCAGCAAGAGGTACAGGTAGTGGTAGAGGGTCCGAAGAGTTGTCCATTAACGAGGAAGGGTCAGAACTGGGGCGGTATCAAGAAGGGGCCCGGGGTAGGTTCACGGATTAGGCATCCATGGTTAGGTTACTTCTTTTTTTGTTTTTAAGAAAAAAAATAAAATAAAAATAAAAAAAGAATAAAAAAAGGGGAACGTGGAGAAATAGCTCCTAGAGGAATGAAAGGGTGTAAATCCCTCCGTGGCCAAGAGGACCTCAACACCCAAGTAGCGCAGATGCCGCACGGAACCCGCGCATACCCTACCCTTCATGCCAGTAAACCAGCAATCCAGGATAGCAACCTCACATCCACAAAGCCACCTCAGCAGACAAAAGAGAGGGTGGCCAGATACCCACCACAAAGCATAACTCCTTCGACCACCACCCCGGAACCGAAAGGTGGCCTCCAGAGATACTACACCCATCGCCCGAAAGATACCCAAAGCCACCCCCAGGCGACCGAAGAGAGATCGGGCATCCCCAGGCGATCCAGATTCCACGGCAAACTACATCACCGCCAAGAACCTCAATGGAATGGGATAGACCATGGTACCCTTCCCCCTACCTAGGAACTAGAATGCCTGTGGAGAGAAGCTCCCAGGTAAAAATGGTAAGGGAATAAGGGAGGGATGAGGAGGAGGAAAGAGAAAAGGGAGGATGGGGAAGATGTGAAAGGGGAGGGGGGGGATTGAGGGGTAATTAGGTTCGGTCTGAGGAAGAAGACCAAGAGGTCCAATTCCTCAGACCGATAGCCTCTTTACCGCTACAAGGAGCCCACTTTAAAGAGGTTTGATATTAGGGAAATTATTGAAGTATTTTGTGGAGACTCGGAATTCCACTGAAGGATTAATTCCATTTCAATTAATTTAAATGAAGAAAATTGACTGCAAACGAGCAAATCCAGTTGCGAGCAAGCTCCTGGAATGAATTAAATTCGTTAGTAGAGGTTCCAGTATTTATAATTGTTTTGTACAGTAGATCGTCATTTAGCACGGTAGTTATGTTCCTGGGAAAAAATTGTGTTAGATAATTAAAAGAACTAATGGGAAAAAAAGGGTTACGTTCCTGGAGCTCCCAAAAAACCAAACAAGTTTTTTTAGACCAACAGATCTTACAAAATAAAAGTGAATATGTAATTGTAGTTCATTATCGTGATGTATTATGTTGTTTTTACTGCTTAAGACTACAAATATAACAGAAATAATAGTATTTACCTTAAATTGGGGTGCTGGTGTTTGTGGATGATTTTGAAGAGAGCGGGAGAGTTAGTTATGCCGGGCCCTACTGGGCTGAGTTGGATAGTAGAGGTTCTGGAACTGAAGTCGATGGTTGTACTGAGGCTAACTTTAAGTCATTCAGTAAGTCAGTGAAGTCATTCAGTAAGTCAGTCAAGTCATTCAGTGTCAGTCAGTCATTCAGTAAGTCAGTCAGTCATTCAGTAAGTCAGTCGCCATTCAGTAAGTCAGCAAGTCATTCAGTAAGTCACAAGTCATTCAGTAAGCAGTCAAGTCATTTAGTAAGTCAGTCAAGTCATTCAGTAAGTCAGTCAAGTCATTCAGTAAGTCAGTCAAGTCATTCAGTAAGTCAGTCAAGTCATTCAGTAAGTCAGTCGTCATTCAGTAAGTCAGTCAAGTCATTCAGTAAGTCAGTCAAGTCATTCAATAAGTCAGTCAAGTCATTCAGTAAGTCATTCAATAAGTCAGTCAAGTCATTCAGTAAGTCAGTCAAGTCATTCAGTAAGTCAGTCAAGTCATTCAGTAAGTCCCGTCAAGTCATTCAGTAAGTCAGTCAAGTCATTCAGTAAGTCAGTCAAGTCATTCAGTAAGTCAGTCGTCATTCAGTGTCAGTCAAGTCATTCAATAAGTCAGTCGTCATTCAATAAGTCAGTCGTCATTCAGTAAGTCAGTCAAGTCATTCAGTAAGTCAGTCAAGTCATTCAGTAAGTCAGTCAAGTCATTCAGTAAGTCAAGTCATTCAGTAAATCAGTCAAGTCATTCAGTAAGTCAGTCAAGCCATTCCGTAGTAGTCAAATCATTCAGTAAGTCAGTCAAGATCATTCAGTTAGTCAAGTCATTCAGTAAGCCAGTCAGTCAAGTCATTCAGTAAGTCAGTCAAGTCATTCATTAAAGTCAGTCAAGTCATTCAGTAAGTCAGTCAGTCAAGTCATTCAGTAAGTCAGTCAAGTCATTCAGTAAGTCAGTCAAGTCATTCAGTAAGTCAGTTAGTCAAGTGAGTAAGTCAAGTGAGTCAGTCAGTCACACAAACTTATGTTTACATCTTTTTATGGTACAAAGTAATACATTACGGCCACAGGTTATGTCTTGTCTAATATTTTAGTTTTCTCCATTAATTCTAAGACTTAAATGCTTATACCTTTTCTCGCCACTTTGAGGAACACTGGTATGCCTACTGGGTGTCATGATTGTTGGCAGATACAAGATATAGTAATTTAAAGATCAAAACACAATTCACTTCTCTTATTCTTCACAAACACAGCTGGCTTGTAGCAGAGGACTCTTTTTGACGCGTATGAAATAAATGGTTGAATGGGGGGATGGTGGGGTCGGGGTGGGGGGGTGTCCCCGAACAACAACAAGGTGGCCTCTTGGAATGGGAATTTGTTTTTCTTCCAAACTGTGTTTATTCAGGTATAACAGATGAAAGACAAAGATATCATACATATAGCTTAGAGAACCTAGGATAACCCAAAAAGTCAGTGACTTATTTTGATTCTGCTGACTTATTTGGGTTATCCTAGGTTCTCTACACATATGCGCTATGATGATAATCAATGTAACCGTACTCACCTAATTGTGATTGAAGGGGTCGAGACTCAGCTCCTGGCCCCGTGTATCTGAATAAACCACAAGTTTGGGGAAGGAAAACAAATTCCCTTTTCCTCAAACCATGGGGATTTTTAAAAGAGTAAAAACCAAGGGCTTACACTTGAAATCACCTGATGACATACCGCAAAGGAACAAGGTGAAGCCGATCCTTCTGCCCTTGGAAGCCTGTGCACTTTTCCCTGACTGATATAATTTCGCTTGGCATTTTCTTCCAGAAAACACTTGTCTCGCAGCATTAAACACTTGATGGCTCATAGCCACCCTCAGTGGACCCCCACTGACTCAATGGTTTAACCCACCGCGGCTACCGTGAGCTCAAAATTTTTTCCCCTCCCGCAACCATGTAATATCATTTTTACGCGTTAGATAATAATGTGCCGCAATTCTTCAGTTTGTAATACCCATAACGTGTAACATAATCTGGGCTAAAATGAAAAGTCATCGTATATGTGTATAGTTAATCTTCAAAAAATTTAAATTTTTTTGTTAATTTTTTTGTGTCTGGAACGGATTAATTGATTTACATTATTTTATGGAAATAATAATGTTTTCTATGAAATGACAAAGAATCTTTTTCCGATCATAACGCCACCAAAATTATGAAATTTGATCGAAAACTAACGGAATTAGCTTCAGTTAGCGGTACGATGACATTTACGCATCGGCGATTTCGCCACTTTGCTCTATTTTCGGCAAATTCCAATGTTTCAGTCTACTAAAATATAGCTATTTCGCTAGAACTCCATTTCCTCTATCGACTGAGTACAAGAAAAACCCCCTATTTATCAATTTCCACTACCCAAAATAGTGGTCATAAAAAGGCAAATTTTGCCAATTTACACAAATTTCAAACGACGCCAATTTCAAAATAGGGTTAAGAATAAACAAGGCACTAAAATAACATCTTCCTGGCCCTAAAATAACATCTTCGTTCATTAGTCATGTTTCCAGGCCCCTTACATTACTTTTTTCATTTTGAATTTTTATTCTCACAATAAATAAAAGATTTACTGTTACGTATACAATTGCATCATTCTAAAAATGGTATAAATAATATCGTTAACTTTGTGCATGTAATAATATCAGAGCACTTGTGCATGAATATTAGACTCGCCAGTTGAGTATTGAAGCATGTGATTTGTTTACTCTAGAACATCGTCAAAATCGAACATTTTCGCTACTTTGAGAATTAATTTCAAGGTATTGTCATTGTCAAACCAATCAAAATCATCTCTCTTTCTGTAATATATCTTCCATTCTATCAAATAGACCAAGAAAACAAGAATACATCAATAAATACCATACGAAAATAGACTGCAAAGTCGCTGTTTTAAACGAAAAACGGTCGGAGTTTTTTTTTTTATCATTATGCAATGTGGGCAGATTTTTATATACTGAGCACACGGGCCACACAGACCCATTCTTTCATATGTAGGGCTACCAGCCGTTTCCCCCCTTAATTTGAGGCCGCTAGAATTTACACGTACTGTACGACACCAACCCCTGCTCGAAACGTACAAAATGGCACCCACCCCCAAAGGTTAAGGAGGGTCAGCTCTATGATAAGTTGCCTTGAAGGAGGTAATATGAGGTTTCCCGATAAAACTGATGGTCAAACAGAAGGCCAAGAAAACTGACAGATCACAATCAGGGATATGTGAACCATTTACGTATAAGGAGTACGGGATGATAGAACATCTAGTGAAGGTAATTTGGGCGTTTTTAGTACTAGAAAATTTAAATCTATGAGTAATGACCCAATTGGAAACATGGTTGACAGCATTCTGGAGAGAAACTGCAATAAGGTGACAAATCAGGCCTGCCAAGTATAGAATGTCATCAATGAGAGTGATGACCAAATATTAGATGGAAGAACAGATGCCAGATCATACAAGAATGACAAAAAGGGCCGCTAAGACACATCCCCCGGGGACACCTTCAGCTTGAGAACCCCCTTTTCCTCAGATAGCGTGACCTCGACTAACGATCTTAATCTGTTCTAGGAGCTAGACCTTTACACGAAAAATCGTTATCTCAAACCTTATTTCCCATAAGAAATAAATGTAAATACAATTAATGCGTTTCCAAATAAAAATATTCACAAAAAAACTTTTTTTTAGAGAATAAATACTATAGTTTTACATACAGAAAACAATGAGAAATAAATATAAAGCACTAATTATAATGGACAAATGAACAGTTAAATAAGTTTTACCTTTATTGAAGACTCTTATGGACATGAGAGTCGAGAGTTTGTTTGGAGGCAGGAAAAGATAGCTCTTCAATATGACAATAATATCAACCTACAGCTTATTTATCTAGCACAATCATCTTTTTTCTTTTTTCATCACGTCAGGGCCCAAAAGGAAAAACGAAAGTTTCTCTTTTACATTTAGTAATTTATTCAGGAGAAGTGGGTTACTAGCCCCTTGCTCCAGGCATTTTAGTCGCCTACGACACGCATGGCTTACGAAAGAATTCTGTTCCACTTCCCCTGGAGATAAGAGGAAATAAGAACAAGAACTAGTAAGAAAATAGAAAAAAACCCAGGGGGGGCGGAAATATATACGCGTACATGAATGCAGTGTGACCTAAGGGAAGAGAAAGAGCAAGACGTACCTGAAACCTCGCATATTTACGAGACAGAAAAGACACCAGCAATCCTACCATCATGTAAAACAATTACAGGCTTTCGCTTTACACTCACTTGGCGGGACGGTAGTATTCTCCCTGGGCGGTTGCTGCTACCAACCTACTACCTAATCTAATATGACATAATAAACAATATTAATAACATAGAAACATGATATAAACTCTAGAATGAATAAAACACGTCATTACGAAGAGGACTGGTGAAAAGTGTGTTTGTTGTTGGTATAACCCACTGACCATGCCCAGGTGGATGGAAAAGAGAAAGTCACCAACACTTCACACAAACAACGGCATAATTTATAAATAAGAAACATTTACACTTTAATTTATAAATAAGAAAATATTTACACTTTAATTTATAAATAAGAAATATTCACACTTATATAAATAAGAAATACTTACACTTACCTTGGAGATAATGGAGACAGCACTTTTATGTCCCTAAACTATTCCTCAAACATTGTGGGTTAAGTTTTTGTGTCATTTTCTATCGATTAATCGCTAACGTACTTAAGTAAGTTTATTCAGGAATATACAAATCCAGTTATACATAGATTATCATACATAGCAGCATACGGAGAAAACCTAGGATAACCCAAAAGTCAGACAGAGTGACTTATTTCCATTGCTACACCGTTAACGCTACTTTATCACTGGCTGCATAGCCTTTATCGACTGGGGAAGCTTCTTTTGAACCCACGGTGACTTATTTCAGTGACAATCACTAAACCAGCAATAAACACAAAAATTTATTTGAAAGTTTGAAAGAGCGCGCTGGGTTTCACTCAAGTGTAAACAACGCGAGACCGCCATCCGGGCGGAGGCGCGCAAGCACAGGGCAGGCGGACAGGTCTCAGATCGCTACCCGAGTAAAGATCACTACACGAGAAAAAAATTGACCGTAAAAAGCAATTGTTACCCGAAAAATCGTTATTTGAATGATCGTTACTTGGGGTTCCACTGTACATTAATAAAGTTAAAAATAGAAACTCATTTTTTTCTTTTTTGGGCCACCCTGCCTCTGTGGATATGGCCGGTTTGTTGAAAGAAGAAGAAGAGTTTAGATTAGGTCTAGATTGAAACACTTCTCTAGGCTTGCTGAGGCCTATGAACAACTTAATCTTTGGCCACCAAGACACTAGGTAAATTTTCTAAGACTTATTTGAGAAAAAAATAGCATCTTCAACACTGTAAAATACAATAATTCTCCCACCACATATACAAAGGAAATGGCATTAGGGGGATTGACCTGAAAAATGCTGCTACTTGTAAAAGGTGAAACAAGTTCTGCTCTGCCTTGATGTGTGTTTCAACAACATTGTTTTTAGCACACCAGCTATCTTCCACCAAGGCAGGGTAACCCAAAAAGAAGAAACATGCTCACCATCACTCAATTCATTGCTGTTTTGTCAGAGGCTCGCCAATACTATAGTTCAAAACTAAAAATATCTGAGCCCCTCCCTCAGAGTGCAGTCACTGTACTGTTTACCTCCAGGACTCAAGTCTGGCTAACCACATATATTTAATACAAAGATGTGAGCAGCAGTTCATTGTTGTCAACCACAGCACCTCTGGTATTGATAACATTAACAAGTAAGACAATACAAGCTTCAAAGTCCTCACACATCAACATGAAAAACAGAAACAAAAAACTACGAGATATAATTAAAGTGTTAAGTTCTACCATTGTCAGGAATATTTCTAATAAACACTGTTAAAAAGAATTATTAATCTTAATTAAACTTATAGTATTGACACCAGTGTTCTCTTACTGCACTTATTTCACTACTGTTTTCACTGAATATTTCACTATTGTTTCACTGAATATTTCACTACTGTTGTTCACTGAATACTTCACTACCGCTGTTCACTGAACATTTACATGCTGATCTTGGGAAATATACGCAATAAGAATTTTATATTTCATGTATATCTATTATCATATAAGTTTATATTGAGATATTTTCAGAATAGCTAAACTAAAAATATCTTATTTTATAAACTTGTATACTTAGTAGGTAAATAGGTGGATGATTTATGACGGTAGCTAACTAGCTATCCGGTCCGTTATGAAACGCCAGGTATTCCCGCCTTGAAGCCACGTCCACCATACCTAAGGTTTGGCCACCAGCCCTGACCCAAAGTCTTCACTGCTTCTCTGATGGAGAACAAACTTCCCTTACCTTGGGAAGACACCATCTCGTCTCCTGGATTAACTCTTCGCATTTCCCGAGGAATTGGTCTCTAACTCCAGTTGAAGCAACTCTACGTGTGCTACGACATTAAGAGACTTTGAAATTGGTCTTTAACTCCAAGCCGAGCAACCCCACGGTGCTACTACATTAAGAGACTTTGAAATTGGTCTCTAACTCCAAGCCGAGTAACTCTACGGTGCTACGACATTAAGAGACTTTGAAATTGGTCTCTAACTCCAAGTTGAGCAACTCTACGTGTGCTACGACATTAAGAGACTTTGAAATTGGTCTCTAACTCCAAGCTGAGTAACTCTACGGGCTACGACATTAAGAGAGACTGAAATTGGTCTCAGCCCACCCGGAACGAACCAGCGTATATTAATTTAAAGGGAAGAGCGTTATTTAGTTACAACTATATTAAGAACTAAAGTAAGGCATAAGATATATATTATATTAGTGAAACTAACTGGAAGGTGTTTAAATATTAATTTATTTTACTAAGTAATGTTACACTTAAGATTTGACAAATAAAATCCGTTAAAAGATTGTGTGCCTTATATCCATTCCTGATTATTACGGAAGCCTAATCAAGCAATCAACTGGCCTGAATCGTAATAAATGGGGGCCTGTCCGGGATGCTCTTGATCCAAGGAGGTGGAGGTAGTTTCTATCCCATCGCCGGAAAGCAATCAATATGGACATACAGATAGAGACAGAATAGAGACTTAACTTTGTCCAAGTTAGAAACATTAAGGCTACAAACTTGCCGGGCGTATAGCAAGGCACTTTGGGATACCCTACAATAATCGGTACACAACAGACTGTCCGGTCAATAATAAGAAACATTCAGCTCCGACAAGCAGAGGCCCTTGATGTTTAGACTGAAAGTCTAATTTCACAATTGGACAATAGGTCTTTAATATATGATTTGGAAAACCGGTTGAAGCAGGAAATCAGAGCCCGAGAAGGGCAGATCATCATTCCCTTCTAGTCAGACAGGGCCAAGTTCGCAAGACATACTGGGAGCCATGGCCCTCCCGGTGTACAGCCTGGGATATCGGAACATGTGATCCTCTTCCGGATTTAGAGTCCTTAAACGGCTACTCAGAGCGTTCGCCTAAGGAACGCCCTGATAAAGGGTTTAACGTTCTAACTCCGCCCGGGCTTTCAGCGCCAATATCTCAAGGCAATTTGATAGAAGGAACGCCTATTGCTGAAACTGCTCAGATAGAGGCACAGCTAAATTAAAATGAGCAGAAAGAGAAACTATTCTTTTGAACAACGTCAAAATGAAAGAGGATCCGGCCCAGCGTCCCAACAGAAAATACCTTTGACATACATAGGTCATGTTCTTTGGTCCCTAAGTTTTTCGATACTGATTTAGAAACATACTTTGAAGTTTTCGAAAATCAGGCTCGAGCCATGATTGGCCTCGAGAAATGGCGCGCTACTACACACCGTCTATCAGGTAAAGTTCAGAAATGTGTTGTTCCCTCCCTTAGAGAAATATATTGGATTATGAGCGTTAAGAAAAGTTATTTTAGAATCCTACGACATGCTTCCCCATAAGTTATCAACGGCTTTTCGCTCGTTACAACGACAACTGGGCAGACATTGCTAGACTTTGTTCGCCAAAAGAAAGTTGCCAAAGATGGCGAAGATCTTCAAATTGTGACTCGTAGGAGCTTAACTCAACTGATATTACATGAAGACTTTTTTTGCTGCAATGTCAGTAGATCTGCAAAATCATCTTAATAGACCATCAGACATCCGATGTTCGGAAACAGCCGCCCCGGTAGATCACTACAAATTTCTAATCAACTTGTTCTTAATAAAACGGTAAAGGAAGGGAAGTGAGGTCGTTAATAAAGACCGCCAACCTAGACATGAGAGGATATCCAGGACACGACTCTGTGTTCCTCTTCCTTTCCCAGAACAGACAATGTTCACAACTCTGTCTCTCTGATACATCGGGAATCAGAAAAAGGAAAGAAGAAATCCTTCTGCACTTACCGCCGGAAAGAGGGACATTTAAGAAAGTACTGTTATAGACTAGAAAGGACATGAACAAAAAAGGCGGTTGGCCTCCCCACGCAGATAGTATCTTCAAAGTCACAAGAATATAGAGATTCAAAAACAAATCTAAGACCAGAGTCTGGAAAAAATTTTCTAGATGACTAAGATCGGCAAACATGTCCGAAAAGAAAATTAGCTGCTACGAGCCCATATTTTTCCAGAGGTAAGATAGGGCTTAACGCATTCTCAATTGAAGGGAAATCAATACATTCAGAGATACAGGAAGTTACTTAACATTATTGAGGGAATGTGCTTCCATTGTCTGATAAAACTTACACTAAGAGGGACGTACTGTTGGAGGCCTACGGGAGCCTGTCTCCAAAGTACCCTCCCACCGAGTATATCTGGAGCCTGAGTAATTACGAGGAAGTGCGGGCATATCCAGTGGAGCTTTTCCCATCCGATCGGTTGATTTGGACTGGGAATGACCTAACAATGTTGGGATCAGTAAAGAACCGCTTGTGATGGAAAATGAAACTAACGAAAATTATGCAATAGAAGCTTGTAGGGGAGAACAGTCCGTTATATCCCTTGCTATAATAACGAGAGCCATGGCTAAGCTTCAGCAAAGATCTTCGTTAGATGAGGAGTTAGAACACTCAAGGATTTAGGACTGACATATTGTTCAGTGACTCATGTCACCCAGGAGCTCTACCACCAAACAATCTACGGTGGATCGAGCAGACCTCGCTCGATATTAAGATGTTAACATCAGACGACTTGATCAAAGATCAACGCCGACCACTCTTGGACAAACTAAAAGAAATAAGGTCACTGAAAAGGAAGCAAAGAACCTTAAGGATTGCTATTACTATAGTAATGGCATTCTAATGGAGAAAGAACTTGTCCTTTGTCGCCAGGTACCACTTCCAACACCATAAAGTATCCGGTAGTCTTGCCAGTCTCCCTTCCGTGAGTATACGAAATTTTGCTCATAATAGTCCTATGGAGGTCACTTAGGAATTAAAAAGACATTGGGAAAGATAGTGAGACATTTCTTTGGCCCAACATGAAAGAAACAGCGGTAAAACATATTCAGAAATTGTCAAGCTCGTCAGATAGCAGGTAAAACCTCGCCCATAATCCCTTCCAGCCCTCTAATACCCATCACTACAGACGGTGAACCATTTTTCCCCTAATAATAGATTGCGCCGGACCTTCCCCAGAACTAAGTCCGGCAATCAATATTTATTTACCATAATGGACTCGGCAACGAGGTACCCGGAAGCGTGTTAATGAGAAAAATTAACGCCCGTGCCATGTCCGCTCCTTAATGAAATACTTTTCGCACGTGGCATTCACCACGAGAAATACAATCTGACTCAAGGGACTAATTTTACGTCCAAAATCTTCAGAGAAGCTCTATCTCGTCTCGGAATTAAGTCAATACTTTCCACTAGTATCACCTCAGACGCAGGGCGTTCTTGAAAGGTTCCACCAAACCTTAAAATCCATGATGTGTACATACCGCCAGCAATTGCTAAAGATTGGGACGGGATACCTTGTCTTCTTTTGCAATCAGAGAGAGCGAGCAAGAAAGTCCGGGCTTTAGTCCTTTCGATTTAATTTATGGTCATCAAGTGGGGTCCCCCGCAGTTTTAAAAGAAGCCTGGACAGGGAAATCCGAGCCTTCCCTATGCATATCTCCTTCATCTACGCAGAAACATTTATCCTATGCAAAGGAACTTAAGATCAAAGAACTTAGCCGGGCCCAGGCTAAAATGAAATTACTCTATGATAAACGGCAAAGTCTCTCCTCTTTTCAAGCCGGAGAGATGGGTCCGCTCATTAGGCCAGGGCACTCATTACTACCCAAATACGGGCCCTTTAGTAGTAGTAAAGAGGCTCAGTGATGTAAATTATCTAATACGAACACCAGGAAAACGAAAATCAGAACACGTGTATCACGAAATCAGCCTAAAACGTATTACCCCGGTCTTCCTACTGCCCCGTCCTCCCTATACCAAAGGACAAACATCCTCATTTACCGGATGTTTCAAGAGGAAGAAGTCCGTCTAGAAAATTCAGAAACCCTACGAACTTTAGATAATTTTCTTGAGACCTTGAAACTGAAAAGCGAAAGATATTAAAGAGATGATATTAAGATTTCCCGATTTGTTCAGTGATGTTCCCAAACGCGCACGCTGGGTATTCACGACGTAGATGTTCAGAGGCCTCCGATTAAACAGGCACCTTATCGCATGAGCCCTGAAACATGCCGCTTTAAAGGAAGAAGATCCTTCCATTGCCCAACGGACTTGTCAAACGCAGAAAGCCCCATGGGCTTCCCCATGTATTTTGGTGCCGAAGCCAGAGGGAAGCTACCGTACGTGCACTGATTATCGAAAAGTCAATTCAGTCACGTACCAGACGGATTTCCTTGCCACGTATTGACGATCTTATTGACAAAGTCTCTGGCGCTAAATACGGAGCCGTTTAGACTTGCAAGAGGCTATTATCAAGTTCTCTTCAAAACGAGCCTAGGAAATTTCAGCTTTTACGGACAAGAGGTCTATTTAACTATTTAGACTCCCTTCGGGTTACGTAACGCCTCCACGTTTCAACGCCTTATGAATGAACTCACTAACGACTTACCGGGAGTAGAGGCTTATTTGGACGATTTATTATTTGCAGATGATTGGAAACAACATTCCGTCTCGTTACCGGCTTTGTTTAAAATTGAGGCTTTATACTTCATTAGGTGAATTTGGCCAAATGTCAATTTGGCCGCAAGATAAAATATTTGGGTTTGTATAGGTCGGGAAGTAGCTCCGCTGGATCTTAAGATAAAGGCCATATCAAATTTTCCCGGCCCTTAGATAGAAAAGGGGTAAAGATTCCTGGGCAGGCAGTTATTACAGACGATTTGTCCTAATTTCTCCCAATTAGCCGCCCCCTTTCGGAACTCACCAGTACCAAAGAAAATTTAACCTGGACTAAGGAATGTGGATCGCTTTGAAGGCTGAAGCGTTTGGCTGTCTGCCCCCGTTCTTCGTAGTCCAGATTTTGCTCAGCCTTTTTGCTACACATAGAGCGCAGCGCCTACGCGGTGGTTGTTTGCTTTCAGAAATCGCCTTCACCGACGTTTACATCCAATCTGTTATTATTCTTCCAAACTTAAGTCACATCAAAAAAGTTATTCAACCGCTGAGAAAGAGGCTTGGGCCCTAGTTATCTCTTTTAGAGAACTTTGATGATATTTAGGAACTTTTGCATAAAATTAAAGTTTTTCTGATCATAACCCTCTTACATATATTAATACAATGAAGCTCAAGAAATGCTAGGATCCTGAGGCGGGCCTCAGGATCCAACCCTCATTCTATAAGTATCCTCCACATTAAGGGCCAACATAATATAATTGCAGACACTTTGTCTCGCCCTTAAGTTCTATAAATTATAAGATTCATGACCAATAATTAAATTTGCATTTTGTTTAATACTTGTTTTATATACTGTTACAGTTAAGTATCGGTGATATGACTTAAAATGTGGATTATCATGGAACCGGAGCTGTCAAATCGTTGTTGGCGCTGCCTGTCATACACCGCCAATGGCAGGTGATTTCCGCATGCCTCCGGCTTCCCCGCTCCTGGAAACTGTATACCGGGCTTCCAGACTCTTCACGAAACTCACTATTCGTCTGGCCCCTGAGCCTCCTGCGGATTCGCGACAGACATCTTCCCACTGCGCATCCATGCGCCTCAACCTCGTTGCCCGAAGAACAGAAGTCACGCCGCTGATGCAATGGCCGTCTACTGGCGAGAAACACTATAGTGAAAACCAAGTGATTCGTGAGAATGAAGAGTTAAAAGCTAAATTTTTTTTTTTTTGGTGCGACGTATTTCGTGTGGAGGGGGTGTTGCGTATCTTGAAATATACGCCAAGAATTTTATATTTATGTATATCTATTATCATATAAGTTTATATTGAGATATTTTCAGTAATACTAAACTAAAAATATCTTACTTTATAAACTTGTATACTTAGTTGCATAAATAGGTAGGATGATTTATGACGGTAGCTAACTAGCTATCCGGTCTTTATGAAACGTCAGGTATTCCCGCCTTGAAGCCACGTCACCATACCTAAGGCGTGGCCACCACCTGACCCTGGCAGTCTTCACTTGCTCTCTCGATGGAGAACAAACTTCCCTTACCTCGGAAGACACCATCTCGCTCCTGGATTAACTCTTCTTGCATTTCCCGAGGAATTGGTCTCTAACTCCAAGTTGAGCAACTCTACGGTGCTACGACATTAAGAGACTTTGAAATTGGTCTTTAACCCCAGTCGAGCAACTCTACGCTGGCTACGACAAAGAGACTTTGAAATTGGTCTCTAACTCCAAGCCGAGTAACTCTACGTGTGCTACGACATTAAGAGACTTTGAAATTGGTCTCTAACTCCAAGTTGAGCAACTCTACGGGCTACGACATTAAGAGACTTTGATGGTCTCTAACTCCAACCCTGAGTAACTCTACGCCGCTACGACATTAAGAGAGACTGAAATTGGTCTCTAGCTCCACCCGGAACGAACCAGCGTATATTAATTTAGTGAAGAGCGTTATTTATTACAACTATATTAAGAACTAAAGTAAGGCATAAGATATATATTATATTAGTGAAACTAACTGGAAGGTGTTTAAATATTAATTTATTTTACTAAGTAAGTTACACTTAGTATTTGACAAATAAAATCCTGTTAAAGTATTTGTGCCTTATATCCATTCCTGATTATTACGAGAAGCACTAATACAAAAGCAATCAACTGGCCTGAATCGTAATATTTCACTACTGTTGTTCACTATTTCACTACCGTTGCTCATTGAATATTTCACTACTGTTGTTCACTGAATATTTCACTACCGTCGACACTGAATATTTCACTACTGTTGTTCACTGAATATTTTACTACGTTGTTCACTGAATATTTCACTACTGTTGTTCACTCGAATATTTCACTACCGTTGTTCACTGAATATTTCACTGCAGAATTTTGGTTACTGCAGTAAGCAGATTACAGACTTGACCTACAGTATTTTCATATAGTATAGACATTGTTTATACTCTATATTAGCCTCATGAGACACAAGACTCTTTTTATAAAATATATAAGATATTCTCGAACAACAATTCAACTTATCTCTTCTATGAACTTTTTTATGACTGACATTTCATTAACATATTTCTCTCTCAATACTATTATTGTAGGGACCCCGAGTTTCGTAAACCCTGGAAATCGTACAATTATAAGTATAATATTGTGTTGCTTGTGGGAAGTGTATTTTGGGGGTCTGAAAAGACTAACCTACGTGAAATTTTTCCAGGTAATGGCGTTGAGCAGACTTCAGGAGGAAGTTTTTACGAAACTCGGAGGTCCACTGTATTTCCTTTATAAATTCTCATGAATTTATACCCAAAATATTCTGAAACATTACACACTAACATGTTTTATCTCCAGAATGTACTCTCATATGTGTCACAAGTTTGCTTTTTACAATAAAACATTTCAGACACTCTGAACATTGATATGGTTTATCTCCTGTATGTGCTCTCATATGTGTCACAAGACTGCCTTTTTCAGTAAAACATTTCAGACACTCTGAACATGGATATGGTTTATCTCCTGTATGTACTCTCATATGTTTCACAAGATTGCCTTTGGTCCTAAAACATTTCAGACACTCTGAACATGGATATGGTTTATCTCCTGTATGTACTCTAATATGTGTCACAAGATGGTATTTGCACTAAAACATTTCAGACACTCTGAACATTGATATGGTTTATCTCCTGTATGTCTCATATGTGTCACAAGATTGCCTTTTTCAGTAAAACATTTCAGACACTCTGAACATGGATATGGTTTATCTCCGTATGTACTCTCATATGTGTCACAAGATTGCCTTTGGGCCTAAAACATTTCAGACACTCTGAACACGGATATGGTTTATCTCCCGTATGCTCTCATATGTTTCACAAGACTGCCGTTGGTACTAAAACATTTCAGACACTCTGAACATGGATATGGTTTATCTCCTGTATGTACTCTCATATGTGTCACAAGATGGCCTTTTAAACTAAAACATTTCAGACACTCTGAACATTGAAATGGTTTATCTCCTGTATGTACTCTCATATGTGTCACAAGATGGCCTTTTACAGTAAAACATTTCAGACACTCTGAACATTGATATGGTTTATCTCTTGTATGTACTCTCACATGTGTCATAAGACTCCTTTTTTCAGTAAAACATTTCAGACACTCTGAACATTGATATTGTTTACCTCCTGTATGTATTCTCATATGTCTCACAAGATTGCCTTTTACACTAAAACATTTCAGACACTCTGAACACTGATATGGTTTATCTCCTGTATGTACTTTCATATGTGTCACAAGATGGCATTTTTCACTAAAACATTTCAGACACTCTGAACATGGATATGGTTTATCTCCTGTATGTACTCTCATATGTCTCACAAGATGGCATTTTTCACTAAAACATTTCAGACACTCTGAACATGGATATGGTTTATCTCCTGTATGTACTCTCATATGTCTCACAAGACTGCCTTTTACACTAAAACATTTTAGACACTCTGAACATGGATATGGTTTATTTTCTTTATGTTTTTCCATATTTTTAAACAAAGATTTTTCATTTAAAATATTTTAGTCATACAACAGTGGTATAGTTAATCTTCCTTATATATTCACATGTCTATTTCATGATATTTTTTTCATTATTTTGGACACTGAACACACAGTTTTTCTTATGAACATATTCACACGTTAAGACATATTTAGGCAAAACTTTTATTACTTATGAGTACTAATAAAGTTTATATTGTTTTGTGTATTAAAAGAGTAATATATGAACTAGAACACTGCACATACACTCAACATTTTTATTAATATTTTCTCAAGTTTTTAAACAGATTTTTCTGAAAATTTTTAATTATAGTATTACTAACTTGTATTTTTCTATTTACCCTTTCAGGGTCAGTGTTGTACTAGTACGGCTTGAAAGCCAAGGTTGGTGCCGTACTTGAACGCATAAATTCTAGCGCCTTCAAATCTAGTGAAAGCTTGTAGGCCTACATATGAAAGAATGGGTCTGCATGGTCTGTGTGCGCAGTATAAAAAATCCTGCATCACAATGTGCATAATAAGAAAAAAAAACCTTCAACTGTGTTTTTGGTTTAAAATAGCGACTTTGCAGTCTATTTTTGTATGGTATGTATTTTTGTATTCTCATTTTCTTGGTGTAATTTGATAGAATGGAAGATATATTACAGAAATTGAGATGATTTTGATTGGTTTTACGATGAGAAGTACCTTCAAATTGAGCTCACAATAGCGAAAATGTTCGATTTTTGCTGATGTTCAAGAGTAAACAAATCATGCCATGTGTCTAATTCATGTCAACTGGTGAGTCTAATATTCTTTCACAAGTGCGCTGATATTATTTATACCATTTTTACAATGATGCAGTAGTGTACATAACAGTAAATCTTCTATTTTTTGTGATAATAAAAATTCAAAATGGAAGGCAAAAGTAATATAAGAGGGGCCTGGAGATGTGACTAATAAACAGATAAAATGTTATTTTAGTGCCAGGAATGTCTGCCTTGTTCATTCTGGACCCTATTTTGAAATTGGCTTCTTTTTAAATTTGTCAAATTGCCAATTTCTGACAACTTTAATAGGTAGTTGAAATCGGTAAATGGGCGGTTTCTTGTACTCAATCAATAGAACAAATGGAGTTCTAGCAAAATAGCTATGATTTTAGTAGACTGGAACATGGAACTGGCCGAAAATAGGGATCAAAGTGGGCGAAATCGCCGATGTGTAAATATCATCGAGACTGCTAACTTCGCGAGAGTATAATTCCATGAGTTTTTCATCAAATTTCATACTTTTGGTGTCATTACAATTGGAAAAATATTCTCTATCATTTGGGAGTTTGGGAGAGGGCCTCTCAACTCTCAAAGGGTTAACTACCATGCATATTTAGATAGAATTTACAATATCAAAATCAAAATTGTTTAATTAGTAATATTTAGCTTGTTAAAAATTCACAAGAATAACAAATGTTGCCTTTCTTGAAGTACTGAAGCTATAGTGTCTGGCAAGACACAACCTGGTAGTCTTCCACACAATACTTCTGCAATATCAGTTGTTGTTAAAGACACTTACACAGGTGCTTCTTGAAGTACTCAAGATATAGTGTCTGGCAAGACACAACCTGGTAGTCTTCTGCAAAATACTTCTGCAATAGAAACATGAGTCAGTATAGTACAATATTCCACAATTACCAACACAACATACTCAAATAGAAAAGATTTTTTCACTATTGTCACAAGTTTCACTTAATAAAATTATCACTTTTAAATGTTTATCAGTAAAGATATTTCAGATAAATCACAAGTTGTTTATAATACAATGGACCCCTGGTTTTTGTACTGCTCCAAACTCGAACAATTATGTAAGTGTATTTTTATAAGTGCTTTTGTAAGTGTATTTTTGGGAGTCTAAAAGTTTAGTTAGTTTAATATCTTTATTATGCACCCCATACCCATCCTGTGGGTGGTATTCAAAAGATTACAGAGGAACATAATGGGTCCAGAGACTGGGCCCCAAAGTTTTGATAGCTGAACAAAGTACAAAGGTAATGAACTCAAGTTACAAAGGCAATGAATCATGTAAGTAAATTTACTTACTTACGTTTATACTACATGGTTGCAATCATGAAGAAATTATAAAGTAATGAGCAATTTACTAGTCTACTCCCAGTCACAACTGTAATGAGTTATTGGTGCAAATATTAATTGTTGGGTCACATACACACACACATACACACACAGTGAAGAGGCGGGGCCAGGAGCTGAGTCTTGACCCCTGCAACCACAATTAGGTGAGTACACACACACATACACATATATACACACACATACACATGTTCACACATATACACCACACACACACATATATACACACACATACAGCCCCAGTGGCCTGGTGGCTAAAGCTCTCGCTTCACGCCTGGAGGGCCCGGGTTCAATTCCCGGCAGGGCGGAAACATTTTGAAGTGTTTCCTTACACACACACACACACACATACAACAGGCCTAGTGTGAGCATACAGCACCAAATTGTCGGGCTTATATCTCGGTAAGTACTGGCCCTAAAATTTTTTTTTTAGCCTATCCTGTTTATAAAAATGCGCTCTTCATTTAAAAAAAAAAATGATTTTTTTTTTTAAATATTCGGAGCAGTGCGCAAGTGAACGTAGATTTACGTGTGGACAGTTAAAGGGTTAAGTTCATCAAAGTGAAGTTCTTGCCCCCTAATACCACTCCTCTCCTCCAGCTCATGGACCAGCAGGTCATTTCCAACTTTAAAAAACTCTACACCAAATCAATGTTTCAAAAGTGTTTTGATGTGACCAGAGACATGCAGATGACCTTAAGAGACTTTTGGAAAAATCATTTCCATATCCTGCATTGTGTACACCTTATAGGTAAGGCTTGGGAGGGAGTGACTACCAGGACTTTGAACTCTGCCTGGAGAAAATTGTGGCCAGACTGTGTCCTAGAGAGGGATTTTGAAGGTTTTTGGGCTGAGCCTCAGAACCCTGAGCCTGAGCCTCAGCCTGAGCCTGTTGTGGAAGAAATTGTGGAACTGGGCAAGTCCATGAGGTTGGAGGTGAGTGGTGAGGATGTAGAAGAGTTGGTGGAGGAGCACAATGAAGAGCTAACCACTGAAGATCTGCAAGAGCTTCAACAGCAACAGCAACAACAGACCACAGGTCAGGACAATGGTTCAGAGGAGGAGGAGGTGGAACAGAGATGGAAGAAGGTGCCTTCTTCAGTGATTAAGGAAATTTGTGGAATGTGGAGCAGTGTGCAAGGCTTTATGGATGAATATCACCCTAACTATGCTGTTGCAGGCCATGCTGGCAACCTGTACAATGACACTGTGGTGTCCCATTTCAGGGATGTTTTAAAGAATCGCCAGACACAGAGCTCCCTGGACAGATTTTTTGTTAGAGAGGGGTCCAGTGACTCAAGCTGGTCCTAGTAGCATTAAAAGAAAAAGGCCAGTAACCCCAGAAAAGAACTTGGCACCTGCAGTGTTAATGGAGGGGGATTCCCCTTCCAAACACTAGCATACTACTTCATCCTTTCCCCTCCTCCCGTCTTCCACACATCAACAACTCTTCAATAAATGTAAGTGACATGTTATTGTACTATATTACATGTATTTCTTTATTGTTCATAAACTTGTGTAAATGCATGTCTTATGTTGTAAAAAAATATTTTATTTTACTCCTTTTGGAAGTCTGGAACGGATTAATTTTATTTCCATTATTTCTTATGGGGAAAATAGAATCAGATAACGATATTTTCGGTTACAGATAAGCCCTCTGGGATGGATTAATATAGCTAACTGGGGGTCCACTGTATATACTCACAAATTCTAGCGGCTTCAAATCAAGCGTGAGAAACCTGGTAGGCCCACATATGAGAGAATGGGTGTGTGTGGTCAGTGTGAGCTGTATAAAAAAAATCCTGCAGCACGCAGTGCATAATGAGAAAAAAACTCAGACCGTTTTTTTTTATTAAAACGCCGTATTTGAGGTGTATTTTCGTATAGTATTTATTGTTGTATTCTTTTTTTATGGTCTCATTTGATAGAATGGAAAACATACTACAGAAATATAGATGATTTTGATTAGTTTCATGATGAAAACGACCTTGAAATTGAGCACAAAATAGGGAAATGTTCGATTTTGCAAATGTTCAGAGTAAACAAATCTTGCCACGTGTCCAATTAACATCAATTGGTGAGTCTAATATTCTTTCACAAGTGCACTAATATTATTTATACCATTTTTACAATAATGCAATAGTCTGCATAACGGTAAATCTTCTATTTTTTGTGTGAATAAAAAATCAAAATAGAAAGCAAGAGTAATATAAGAGGGGCGTAAAGACATGACTAATGAACAGATAACATCTTATTTTAGTGCCAGGAATGTCTGCATTGTTTATTCTGGACCCTATTTTGTAATTAACAAGTTTTTTTATTTTGCATGAAATTGGCCAAATTGCCAATTTCTGACCATTTTATTGGGTAGTTGAAATCGGTAAATTGGTGGTTTCTTGTACTCACTCGCTAGAAGAAATGGAGTTCTAAAGAAATAACTATGAGTTTGGTCCACTGGAACAATGGAATTGGGCGAAAATAGGGCTCAAAATTGGCGAAAATGCCGGTGCGTATATATCGCCGAGATCACTGACTTCGCGAGAACGTAACTCCGTAAGTTTTCAATTAAATTTCATATTTTTTCTGTCATTACCATCGGGAAAAGATTCTCTATCATTTCATAAGAAAAAAAAAAATATATTTTTTTTAATTTTGCGACAACAGGAGAGCACTCAGGATTAGGGGTTGCGACAGACAAAGGGTTAATATGGAAGTCAACTATTGAAAAAAAAAAAATATCCTTGGCTGTTTAACTAATCCACTCCTCGCATTTAGCACTGAGGGCGAGAAACCGCCGCTATAGCCTGACAGTTTCCTTGGAGTTTGTTTTGTAGATTTAGTGGTTTCTCCTGTGTTTCCCTCCCATTAACACTGGTGCAGTTGATATGATGGTCAGCTACTGTCAGTATACTTAGAACGTCGCTTCGTAGTTGGACATCTGGCAGTAGCTGTTGATTGAATGCCAGTCAGCCATGTTTAAATGTTCACTTTGCTCCCTCACCTGGCACTGTATTTTTTTTTTATTAACACATCGGCCGATTCCCACCAAGGCAGGGTGGCCCGAAAAAGAAAAACTTTCATCATCATTCACTCCATCACTGTCTTGCCAGAGGGGTGCTTTACACTACAGTTATAAAACTGCAACATTAACACCCCTCCTTCAGAGTGCCGGCACTGTACTTCCCATCTCCAGAACTCAAGTCCGGCCTGCCGGTTTCCCTGAATCCCTTCATAAATGTTACTTTGCTCACACTCCAACAGCACGTCAAGTATTAAAAACCATATGCCTCCATTCACTCCTATCAAATACGCTCACACATGCTTGCTGGAAGTCCAAGCCCCTCGCACACAAAACTTCCTTTACCCTCCCTCCAACCTTTCCTAGGCCGACCCCTACCCCGCCTTCCCTCCACTACAGATTTATACACTCTCGAAGTCACTCTGTCTCGTTCCATTCTCTCTACATGTCCAAACCACCTCAACAACCCCTCCTCAGCTCTCTGGACAATCGTTTGGTAATCCCACACCTCCTCCTAATTTCCAAACTCCGAATTCTCTGCATTATATTAACACCACACATTGACCTCAGACACGACATCTCCACTGCCTCCAGCCTTCTCCTCGTTGCAACATTCATCACCCATGCTTCACACCCATATAAGAGCGTTGGTATAACTATACTCTCATACATTCCCTCTTTACTTCCATGGACAAAGTTCTTTGTCTCCACAGACTCGAAGTGCTCCACTCACCCTTTTCCCCTCATCAATTCTATGATTCACTCATCCTTCATAGACCTTCTGACATGCCACTCCAATACAGTGACCCTACAATACCGGAATGGGCATTAGTAAGCATAATTGTGCTTGTGGAAGTGTATTTTGGGGGTCTGAAATAGACTAACCTACGTGAATTTTTCCTTAAGGGAGTAAATTGCTCGTAATGGCACTTGAGCAGACTTCAGGAGTGAAGTTTTTACAAACTCGGGGTCCACTGTATCTGAATACATTCACCTCCTCCATACTCTCTCCTCCAATCTGATATCCAATCTTTCGTCACCTATTCTTTTTGTTATCCTCATCACCTTACTCTTTCCTATATTCACTTTCAATTTTCTTCTTTTACACACCCTACCAAATTCATCCACCAACCTCTGCAACTTCTCTTCAGAATCTCCCAAAAGCACAGTGTCATCAGCAAAAAGCAACTGTGACAACTCCCACTTTGTATTTGCTTCTTTATCTTTTAGTCCCACACCTCTTGCCAAGACCCTCGCATTCACTTCTCTTACAACCCCATCTATAAATATATTGAACAACCACGGTGACATCACACATCCTTGTCTAAGGCCCACTTTTACTGGGAAATAGTCCCCTTCCCTCCTACACACTCTAACCTGAGCCTCACTATCCTCATAAAAACTCTTCACTGCTTTCAGTAACCTTCCTCCTATTCCATACACCTGCAACATCTGCCACACTGCCCCCCTATCTACCCTATCATACGCCTTTTCCAAATCCATAAATGCCACAAAAACCTCTTTACCCTTATCCAAATACAGTGGACCCTCGGTTAACGAATACCCCGGAAATCGTGCAATTATGTAAGTATAATTTTGTAAGTTCTTGTGGAAGTGTATTTTTGGGGGTCTGAAATAGACTAACCTACGTGAAATTTTTCCTTAAGGGAGTAAATTCGTTCGGTAATGGCACTTGAGCAGACTTCAGGAGTGAAGTTTTTACGAAACTCGGGGGTCCACTGTACTGTTCACCTATATGTGTCCTAAAGCCCCCTTGTTCATCTGCTATCCTGCTTTCTGTCTTACTCCTAATTCTTTCAATAATAACTCTACCATACACTTTACCAGGTACACTCAACAGACTTATTCCCCTATAATTTTTGCACTCTCTTTTGTCCCCTTTGCCTTTATACAAAGGAACAATACACGCTCTCTGCCAATCCCTAGGTACCTTACCCTCTTCCATACATTTATTAAATAATAGCACCAACCACTCCAAAACTATATCCCCACCTGCTTTTAACATTTCTATCTTTATCCCATCAATCCCAGCTGCCTTACCCCCTTTCATTCTACCCACTGCCTCACGAACTTTCCCTACACCCACAACTGGCTCTTCCACACTCCTACAAGATGTTATTCCTCCTTGCCCTACACACGAAATCACAGCTTCCCTGTCTTCATCAACATTTAACAACTCCTCAAAATATTCTCTCCATCTTCCCGATACCTCTAACTCTCCATTTAATAACTCTCCTCTCCTATTTTTAACTGTCAAATCCATTTGTTCTCTAGGCTTCCTCAACTTATTAATCTCATTCCAAAACTTTTTCTTATTTTCAACAAAATTTGCTGATAACATCTCACCCACTCTCTCATTTGCTCTCTTTTTACATTGCTTCACCACTCTTTTAACCTCTCATTTTCTCTCCATATACTCTTCCCTCCTTGCATCACTTCTACTTTGTAAAAACCTCTCATATGATAACTTTTTCTCTTACTACTCTCTTTACATCATCATTCCACCAATCGCTCCTCTTCCCTCCCGCACCCACTCGCCTGTAACCACAAACTTCTGCTGAACACTCTAACACTACATTTATAAATCTACCCCATACATCTTCGACCCCATTGCCTACACTCTCACTAGCCCATCTATCCTCCAATAGTTGTTTATATCTTACCCTAACTGCCTCCTCTTTTGTAAAGTAAAGTAATGTAAAGTAAAGTTTTATTTCGTTGCAGATTGCAGATTACATAGGTATCGGTTGTTACAATGTAAATTGAGTGCAAGGAGAGCCACTGACATGCCATGGCATTAGGGGCAGCTTATTCTATTCCTTAAAGACTATGTACTTAATATTAGAGAAATTTATTGAGTTTATTCTAGTTAAAAATTATTTTCAAAAATTACAATATGATGAAATTTTACTGTTTAAATTATTATATAATGATATTAGATTGTTACAGGTGTTAAGATTCTTGAATGATAATATGGAATTGAGATTATCTTAAGGAAAATAACATTGAGCATTTTTGGCATTAACTGATAATATGAATAATATGAATAGGGGGTAACATAATAGTAACATATTATTAAGAATTGAGATTATTGTATAGGAAAGTAATAATGAGCATTTTTCAAAGTAGTTTATAGTATGATCATTTAGTTTTGGGTGAGTAGGTGGTTTTTGAGTTGAGTCTTAAATTGATTTTCAGTTTATAAACCTTCACCTCTCTCTTACTTACTGATTCTATTTTCCTTGTATCCCATCTACCTTTTACTCCCACTGTAGCTATAACTAAAAAGTGATCTGATATATCTGTGGCCCCTCTATAAACATGTACATCCTGAAGTCTACTCAACAGTCTTTTATCTACCAATACATAGTCCAACAAACTACTGTCATTACGCCCTACATCATATCTTGTATACTTATTTATCCTCTTTTTCTTAAAATATGTATTACCTATAACTAAACCCCTTTCTATACAAAGTTCAATCAAAGGGCTCCCATTATCATTTACACCTGGCACCCCAAACTTACCTACTACACCCTCTCTGCATGTTTCTCCCACTTTAGCATTTAGGTCCCCTACCACAATTACTCTCTCATTTGGTTCAAAAGTTCCTATACATTCGCTTAACATCTCCCAAAATCTCTCTCTCTCCTCTACACTCCTCTCTTCTCCAGGTGCATACACGCTTATTATGACCCACTTTTCGCATCCGACCCTTATTTTAATCCACATAATTCTTGAATTTACACATTCATATTCCCTCTTTTCCTTCCATAACTGATCCTTCAACATTATTGCTACCCCTTCCCTAGCGCTAACTCTCTCAGATACTCCTGACTTAATCCTGGCACTGTACTACTCTATAATACAGACCTGTCAGTTTCCTTGTAATTTTGTTGATTAGGTTTGCCTTATGTTGACTTCACATTGAGCCCCGTGCAGTTAACCCTTTGGGGGTCGACAGGCCTTCTCAGGAAAGTGTTCCTGGGGTCGAAAATTTTTTGGAAAAAAGAAAATTATTTTTTTCTTATGAAATGATAGAGAATCTTTTTCCAATCATAACGCCACCAAAATTATGAAATTTGAATGAAAACTAACAGAATTATGCTTTCGCGAAGTTAGCGGTAGCCATGACACTTACGCATCGGCGATTTAGCCCACTTTGAGCCCTATTTTCGACAAATTCCAATGTTTCAGTCTCCTAAAATTATAGCTATTTCGCTAGAACTCCATTTCTTCTATCGATTGAGTACAAGAAACCGCCTATTTACCAATTTCATCTACCCAAAATATTGGTCAGAAAATGACGATTTTCCAATTTCACTCAAATTTCAAACGATGCCAATTTCAAAATAGGGTCCAGAGTAAACAAGGCAGACATTCCTGGCACTAAAATAACATGTTCTCTGTACATTAGTCACGTCTCCAGGCCCCTGTTCCATTACTTTTGCTTTTCATTTTGAATTTTTATTCTCACAAAAATAGAAGATTTACTGTTATGTATACAACTGCATCATTGTAAAATGGTACAAATAATATCAGAGCACTTGTGCATGAATATAAGACTCGCCAGTTGATGTGTATTGGAGGCATGGTGTGATTTGTTTACTCTTGAACATCGTCAAAAATCGAACATTTTCGCTACTTTGAGCTCAATTTCAAGGTACTTGTCATTGTCATACCAATCAAAATCATCTCTATTTCTGTAATATATCTTCCATTCTATCAAATGAGACCAAGAAAACGAGAATACATCAATAAATACCATACGAAAATCGACTGCAAAGTCGCTGTTTTAACCCTTAAACTGTCCACACGTAGATATACGTTCACTCGCGAAAGTGACCGAACGTATATCTACGTTTTATTTTACATTCGTTCAAATTTAGCGCGATAGGCCTGAGTCGCCTAGACATGAGAGAATGGGTCTGCGCCCTCAGTGTGCACAGTATGAAAAAAATCGGGGATGCCAGGGTACCGCATGGTAGCCCCAGTTAGTTTCAGCTCCATCTTAGGTCAACATCATGGCACACCCCCGTGATTCACTCATGCCTCGTCGTATTAACACTCTACTATTCTCGGAAAGTGATAGAGAACGCGAGCTTAGTGGATTTGACAGTTATAGCCACTAATAATCAAGGAATTAGTGAAACTATTGATGACAACCCAGATGACCCTCAGCCCATCACCTCTGGGGTGGCCAGTGTGGACAGTGTGGCCATACCAGACCCTCAGCCCAGCACATCTGGTGTGGCCAGTGTGGCCACAGACCCTCAGCCCAGCACCTCTGGGGTTGCTAGTGTTACTACCCAAAGGCAGCTCCGCAAGAGGAAATTATCATTTTCCATGTGTTATGATAGTGACGATAGTGAAGGTGATATAAGTGACGATGATGAAATCGATTTTATGCCCATAGACGATTCGTCGAGTGACAGTGATTATCATTATTCCCCAGTGAAACATACTTATGGGCATCATTACCTACGTTCAGGCAGTGTGCCATATGCAATCAGAGGCAAGGGTCGTGGCAGTTCACGATCCAAAACCCCAGCCACTGATAGTGAAAGTGATAATGAAGGAGAGTATGCTGGGATGGAGGAAGAGGTGGTGGGTGGCATGGTGCCTGGACCTCGTGGCGCGGTGTGTGGACAGACAAAGGACCACGAGGCACCCTCTCAATCGTGTGCTGGCCCCACTCCTGTCCCTCCTGCTCCCCCACGTCCCATGCCACAGGTCCACCCTGCACCATCTGATTGTGAATGGAAGTGGACTGAACATACACCATTCGTGCCACATCCTTTCAATTTTGATGGCAGTGGAAGTGGCATCATGCCACACTGTCCCATCACAAATGAGTCTACAGAGTTAGACTATTTTCAACTATACTTTGATGAGCCAATAATGAACCTGATTGTTACTCAGACCAACCTGTACTACCAGTATACAATGGACCATGCAGATTTTTCAGAATCGTCACGGCTGCGCAGGTGGAAAGATACAACTGTGGCTGAAATGTATTTATTCCTTGGCACTGTCATGCTTATGCCACACACATATAAGAACAATATAGCAAACTACTGGTCCACAGACCACTTCATTAGCACTCCAGTCTTCCGTGACCTCCTTCCCTACAACAGATTCCTTCTGTTGCTGAGAATGTTGCACTTCTCAGATAGGAATACACCAAACCGAAATGACCTCTACAAAATCCGGGAATTGTTTATGTATCTCAAGCAAAAATTCAGTGCTTACTCTTATCCATTCAAGAACATTGTTGTTGATGAGTCCTTGATTCTGTTCAAGGGACGACTGTCATTCAAACAATATATACCAAGCAAACGTAATCGCTTTGGTATAAAACTGTTTGTTATGTGTGACTGTGAGACTGGTCTTGTGTTGGATGTCATTATCTACACAGGTAAAAATACACTTGATGATACCAGGCGCATGTTGGGCATTTCTGGTGATGTTCGCAAGATGATGCAGCCATACCTTGGCAAGGGCCATACATTGTTCACAGACAACTGGTACACAAGCCCTATGCTTGCTGATTTCCTACGTGTGAACAATACTGATATATGTGGAACAGTGAGAAGAAATAGAAAACACATGCCAAAGTTCACTGGAGGAAGTGTAGTGCAGGCGTTTCATGCCAATGACATCATGGCACTGTCATGGCATGACAAAAGGGACGTGACATTGCTGTCAACCATCCACAGAAACGAGATGGTACAAACAGACAGAATGAGCAAGCTCAACAATCAACCTGTTGAAAAGCCAGCTGTTGTCATCGACTATACAAACAATATGCGACTAGTCGACAAGTGTGACATGATGATAGGCTTTGTTGACTGTGTGCGTAGGAGTCGCAAATGGTATATAAAAGTGTTTTTCCACCTTGTGGACATTGCAATGCTCAATGCCTTCAACATGTATGAAATAAAGACTGGGAAGTGACAACGATATGCAGAATTCACCCTAAATGTCATCAAGCAGATAGGGAGAAAGTATGGTACCACACCTATACCTGCCACTCCACAGCGACCTGTCACCCCACAACAGCGACCTGTCACTCCACAACAGCGACCTGTCACTCCACAACCAGAGGGGGAAGTGCCCAACCGAATAATCCCTAACTGTCACTGCCTGATACCATTACCATCTACTCCAAAGAAGAAGTACTCTCAGAAAAAGTGTGTTGTGTGTGCTTACAGTACACAGCGACCCCAAGTGCGAAAAGACACACGATACATGTGTCAGCAATGTGGAGTGGCACTCTGTATGAATCCATGCTTCTTCGAGTATCATACAGTGGTGGACTTCTAGAAACATAAATAGGACCTGTAAATACCTTGTATATATATGTAAACAATAGTAAGTGATTGAACCAGGTGTACAAATTTATTTATCAGTGTGAACATGTGTGTTTGTGACAGTATGATTACTAATTCAGTAACAAACATTTGTGTCTAAACAAGAATTGGCAATGAAATGAATAGATCTGCATCAAAACATTATTATCATAGCATGAAAACAACAGAAAATGGAAAAAAAATGGAAAAAAATGATAAATGTTTCTTGTTTCTTTAAGCAGCATTGCTCCATGTTGCCGACACCACATCATTTAGCACCAACTTCGTGGGCTTATATCTCGGTAAGTACTGGCCCTAAAATTTTTTTTTTAGCCTATCCTATTTATAAAAATGTGCTCTTCATTTTTAGAAAAAAGAACGATTTTTTTTTTCAAAATATTCGGTCACTTTCGCGAGTGAACATATATCTACGTGTGGACAGTTTATGGGTTAATCGAAAAAAATGGTCAGAGTTTTTTTCTCTCATTATGCAGTGTGTACTGCAGGATTCTTTTTATACTGCACACAGACCCATTCTTTCATATGTATGCTTAAATTGAGGCTGCTAGAATTTGGGCATACTAGTACGGCACCAACCCCTGCTCGTAAAACGTACTAGTACGGCACCGACCCCGAAAGGGTTAATAAAGGAGTCAGTTACTTCAGTGTGGTGGAAAACGATTGCTTGTCTAGTTGTACGTCTGGTAGCGGGTCTGGTATTTGAATGCCAATCTCCTGTTTTGGTCCTATTTGGTCCATTTCCCTGTAGCCATCGTCAGTTTTCTTGTCACTATAAGTTCCTTGTATGTTGTTGCAACAGTTCTTGCAAACAGGCCATCACTGGAGTCTCAACAGCCCAGGGAAAGGCAAAATATAGGTGCAGCCATGTTGCTGCTGCCTGCTGCCTGCAGCTAGTGTTATGTGCAGGTGTTAGGTGATGAGGCAGCAGCAGGTGTTAGGTGGTCAGGCAGCAGCAGGTGTTAGGTGGTCAGGCAGCAGCAGGTGATAGGTGGTCAGGCAACAGCAGGTGATAGGTGGTGAGGCAGCAGCAGGTGTTAGGTGGTGAGGCAGCAGCAAGTGTTAGGTGGTGAGGCAGCAGCAGGTGTTAGGAGGTGAGGCAGCAGCAGGTGTTAGGTGGTGAGGCAGCAGCAGGTGTTAGGTGGTGAGGCAGCAGCAGGTGTTAGGTGGTGAGGCAGCAGCAGGTGTTAGGTGGTAAAGGCAGCAGCAGGTGTTAGGAGGTGAGGCAGCAGCAGGTGTTAGGTGGTGAGGCAGCAGCAGGTGTTAGGTGGTGAGGCAGCAGCAGGTGTTAGGTGGTGAGGCAGCAGCAGGTGTTAGGTGGTGAGGCACAGCAGGTGATAGGTGGTCAGGCAGCAGCAGGTGATAGGTGGTGAGGCAGCAGCAGGTGTTAGGTGGTGAGGCAGCAGCAGGTGTTAGGTGGTCAGGCAGCAGCAGGTGATAGGTGGTCAGGCAACAGCAGGTGATAGTGTGGGCAGTGGTGGTGCAGGCAGCGAGGTGTTAGGTGGTCAGGCAGCAGCAGGTGTTAGGTGGTGAGGCAGCAGCAGGTGTTAGGTGGTGAGGCAGCAGCAGGTGTTTAGGTGGGTGGAGGCAGCAGCAGGTGTTAGGTGGTGAGGCAGCAGCAGGTGTTAGGTGTCAGAGCAGCAGGTGTAGGTCGTCCGGTGTTAGGTGGTGAGGCAGCAGCAGGTGTTAGGTGGTGAGGCAGCAGCAGGTGTTAGGTGGTGAGGCAGCAGCAGGTGTTAGGTGGTGAGGCAGCAGCAGGTGTTAGGTGGTGAGGCAGCAGCAGGTGTTAGGTGGTGAGGCAGCAGCAGGTGTTAGGTGGTGAGGCAGCAGCAGGTGTTAGGTGGTGAGGCAGCAGCAGGTGTTAGGTGGTGAGGCAGCAGCAGGTGTTAGGTGGTGAGGCAGCAGCAGTTGTTAGGTGGTGAGGCAGCAGCAGTGTTAGGTGGTGAGGCAGCAGCAGGTGTTAGGTGGTCAGGCAGCAGCAGGTGTTAGGTGGTGAGGCAGCAGCAGGTTTACGTTAGTAAGTTTTAAGGTTTATGTTAGATAATAAACAATATTGTTGGCAGAACATTCATATACATTATTTAACCAAGAATAACCCAATAAGTTAGTAAGTTTATTTAGCTACAAGTACACATAAATTATCATACATAGTAACATTAACCATCAGAGTAACACAAAAACTCAAAGTGACTTAATTGTGCACCTTGTAATATCTTATTATTTAAACCTTAAAACAACAAAGTAACTCAACTGTGTGAAAATCAGTTAAGATAAGATTTTGTTAGGATTTTTAACCCTGGAGGGTTAGCCACCAAGTATAACCCAAGAATGGCAGTGTGCCATCAAGGGACTGCCTGTCTTATTTCCATTGTGGTCTTCAATATTGTCTCCCAGGATGCGACTAACACCCAGGTTCCTACTTGCTAGAACATACTAACCAATGTAAAAATTCTATGCACATAAAGGGCCCCAGAATCTGGAATTCATTACCAGTAAATATTAAGTTAACCTTGTCGGAAAATCAGTTCAAGGCTCTTCTCAAAATCACCTACTCACCCTATACTAAATACTCATACTGTAACAAACTTTCAAACCCAATGTTATTTTACTTAAGATAATCTCAGTTTTATATTGTCATCCTCCTTAACACTTGTTGCAATTTCATATCATCATATTGTCAGTTAAAATAGTATAGTATCATCATTTTGTTAATTTGAAATAAAATATATAACTAGAAAAACTCAATAAATTTCTCTAGTATTGTTATTTTACTAGTATAGCATCAACATATTGTAACTTGAAATAAAATATACAACTAGAATAAACTCAACCAATTTCTCTAGTTTTGTCTTGTAATAGTATGTATAATCATATTGTAATTTGAAATGGTCTGGTGGCTAAACTCTCGCTTCACACGGCGAGGGCCTGGGTTCGATTCCCAGCCAGGGCAGAAACATTGGGCGTGTTTCTTTACACCTGTTGTCTATGTTCCCCATCAGTAAAATGGGTACCTGGGTGTTAGTCGACTGGTGTGAGTCGCATCCTAGGACACTGACCTAATCTGCCCGAAATGCTCTGCATAACAAGGGACTTTCTATATAGTAGTATGTCACTGATGTCAGCTAGGCCTGTATACCATGTACATGTACTTGTAGTAAATAAAGATATTAAGTACTTTTAAATTCAAATTCAAATTCTTTATTTCATGTAATACAAGGTGGGGGGTACTTATAGTTATACATTAAAGTTGATATTACATGATGGCCAATAATATGCCTAGGTATGCCTAGGCTTTTCAGGCAGTCTTATGATAGGTCTTACTCAATAGCTATACAATGAATATACAGATTGTAAGGTTAGGTTAGGTTTACAAAATTTAGGTACTGGAATTTGAACATTGAGAATTTAACAATTAGTATAAGAAGTTAGCAATTAGTTTATATATTAATGATAAAGGTGATATATTGGCATAATATAGTTTCTATATTGGAGTGTCTTAGGCAAACTTATGACTAGCTTAAGTATTATGAAGCAATAGTTGTATTAGAATTTTGGTTAGAACTGCACAAATTAAGGGGAATCACAGATATCAATAAGTGTATTTTGCTGTGGTTAGTAATGTGCAATTAAGGAGAATCACAGATATCAATAGTGTATTTTGCTGTGGATATGTGCAAGATAAAGTAGTTTTCGTATGGTTAACTACCGGTTGGGTGCGTAAGTGAGATAAGATGTTTTTTAACGGTGCTTTTGAAAATGGAGGTTGTGTCTGCAGTTCTAGAGTTTTCAGGCAGGGAGTTCCAGATTTTAGGCCCTTTTATGCGCATTGAATTTTTGTATAGAGATGTTTATGTCTGGTATTATGTCTATGGGTCCTGTCACAACTGTCAAGAAAGTGTTTTAGCTCAGGTTAAAGTTGGAATTAATGGTTCTATAAATGTAGATAGCAGAGTAGTATGGATGTTCTGGACAGTGAGTAGGTTTAGGTCTTTGAAGAGTGGTGGGGTGTGCTGCCTAGCGTGATTGTGTGATAATTTACTATGCGGCTTTTTCTTGGGTTATTATTGGCTTTAGGTGGGTAATTGCTGTTGATCCCCATGCACAAATGGCATATGTGAGGTAGGGATAGATGAGTGAGTAGTATAGTGTGAGTAGGGCTGATTGTGGTACATAATACCGTATCTTGAGAGGATCCCCACAGTTTCGGACACTTTCTTTGTTATGTGTTGGATATGGGTGCTGAATTTCAGGCTGCTGTCAAGGTGAAGCCTCAGGAACTTGCCCTCGTTTGTCTATCAATAGTGTAGAGTTGATCTAATGTTTAATTGTGGATCATCTGTTCTGTTGCCAAACATAATATAGAAGGTCTATCAGTGTTGAGTGTAAGTTTATTGGCTGTCATCCATGTTGATTTTTTATTAATTCAGTGTTAACAATGGTATTAAGCGTGGCAAAGGTTTGTGTGGGAGATGACATAAGTTGTGTCGTCAGCAAAGAGTATTGGTTTCAGGTGTTGTGATACATTGGGAAGATCATTGATGTATAAGAGGAAGAGCAGGGGACCAAGGACACTTCCCTGCGGTACTGGTGTCTAGTGGTAGTGTCGTGGAGGATGTATCTTTAATAGTGACATACTGTACCTATTAGTGAGGTAGGATTTGAGGTATGCTAGTGCATGATCTCTTATTCCATAGTGGTCAAGTTTGTGGAGTAGATGTCGGGTTTTACTGTGTCAAAAGCTTTCCTTATGTCAATAAAAGTCCTAGTGATATTCCTTATTTTCAAGTGCTGTGTAAAGCAGGTCTATCATTTTACTATTGCATCGTTAGTGCTTTTATTTTCCTGAATCCAAATTGGCAGGGGTTGAGTATGCTTTGTGTCGATTATAAACGAGTATAATCTCTTGTGCACAAGTGTCTCGAAAATTTTGGATAGCAATGGTAGATTTGATATAGGCCTATAGTTATTTACGTCTGTAGGGTCACCACCTTAGTGTGCATTGGTGTAACCCTTGCTGTTTTGAGTAGTGTTGGAAGGTGCTAGTTTCTAATGATTTGTTAAAAGTCAAAGAAATAGATATGAAAGGACATGAGCAGCTCGTTGTATATTAAGGGTAACTTGAGACAGATGTCCTGATTTATTTTTAAGTGACTTGATTATCATGGAGACTTCAGTGGGTTCTGTAGGTGCAAGATATAAGGGGGATGGGAAATTCATCTAGGTAATTTTACTTGCTCGGGCATTGGTATCTGGAATTTTACTGGCAAGATTTGATCCTATAGTTGAGAAGAAGCCCTTTATCTTGTTTACTGTATCAATAGGCTGTAGTGGTGTTTTGTTTGGTTTAGTTAGGGCAATATCCCTATTTTTTTTTTCAGTTTGTGGGGGGCCCATAATCTGTGAGAGTGTTTTCCCCGGCTTTTTGTATCTCCTCTTTTTTCAGTGAATCTGCTGGGTAGTACAATTTTTTGGCTTTTTTTTTAGTTTGGTGAGAACTGATGAATAGTGTTTAACAAACTCCTTATGTATGAATCCCCCTCTATATTGCTTCTCATATTGATGTTTCTTGTTAATGGATTTTAGTAAGTTGTTATTAGCCATGGCAGCCTAACTGTTTATTCCTTTAAACTGTTTAATTTTTTTAGGACAATGTTTGTTGTATAGTCTATGTAATTTATTAAGGGAAAAGGGGTTCCCCCCTCATCGATACCCTTGGCATTTGGGAATTCTATAGCCCAGTCAACTGTGTCTAGCTCTGTTGTGAAGTTATTTATTGAAGCTTGGTCATGGGTCGGAATGAAACTTTGGTGTATTCTAGGGCGGTTTACTAATGTTTGTTAAGAGGAAGGTGGGGGGAGTGGTCTGTGGTGCTGTCTGTTATTATAACCGATTAAAAGGGGGGTAGGATATTGGGGCCATATATGGTCAGTGTATTGCACTCTGTATTTAGTAAAGTTTTTGGTTAAAATTTTGGTATGAGAAGTGTGTTGTTCATATTGTTGATGAAATCGGTTACTGGTTTGGGCATCTGGTAGACCAAGGTTGATGTTGAAGTCTCCAGCTAAGTAAGGGGTGTTTGTTCAATTGGGTTTGTTATTTGCGTTTTAGTTGATCGCTAAAATTTGGGATGTTTGTATGAGGTATCCGGTAAATGGCCCCGATAGTTATGGGAGTCTTAAGGTTTTGCAGTAAATTTTAAAATATTTTCTCCATATTCATCATTATAGCAAATGGTGCACAGCAGGATATTTCATTAGAGTAATAGATTGCAATATCCCCGCTTGATGTGGTCTGCGTTGTGTATTGCTGTGTATCCGGAGCGAGTAGATATCTATTGTACCCTGCTTAAGCCAGGTTTCAGTAAGGACAATACATGTGAAGGTTGTTTTAGGGAACCAAGGAGGGCAAGGAGGTCATCATAGTGTTTCTTGGGATCGGACATTGTAGTTAAGAACTGTTATACTTTTAGTAGTGTTTAGGACAGTGTGGGCTTGTGATGCGGGTTAGTAGAGGCGTTATTTTCCAGTAAATTTTGAATGGGTGTTCGATTAAATAGGTTTAGATCAGGTCGACGTGATCATTCATCATTTAGGTTAAATAGTGATTTTGTTATATCATGTATAGTGTGGTGATTATAGTACTGATATCTGTTGTAAGGGGATTTTTTGGGTAAGTATATAACTAATGCACATTGGTCAAATAGAGATAGTAAAAATAAACATAATTTTATTGAGTAGATTCTAGTAGAATAAATGATATAAACTTAAGATAATACAAAAATGACACAATATTTGTATTATGTATTAAGCTAGAATGAAATATGACAGTAAAATTAAAGAAAATTTAGATATAAACTAATAAGATTAAATTACTAATAACAATGTAGCACCAATGAGTTTGGTATTGGATGTATTAAGCTAGAATGAAATAAAGTACAGTAAAAACTTACAAATTTAGTTAAACTATTAAGTTTTAAGTTACAAATTGGGTAGCACCAATGAGTTTGGTGTTGGTTATTTAGTAAGCTAGAATGTAATTAGATATAAACTAATAAGATAAAATTATTTATAACAAGTAGCACTAATGAGTTTGGTAATGGTTATGTATTAGGCTAGAATGAAATAAAGTACAGTAAAAATTAAAAAGATAAACTACTAAGTTTAAATTACAAAATTGTGTAGTACCAATGAGTTTGGTTTTGGGTTATTCAATAAGCTAGAATGTAATTAGTGAACTAGATATTACATATGATATTAATAGATAATAAGATAGTTGTAGCACAAGACTGTTACTTGTAATTGCACTAGAGAATAGTTGAATAGAAATAAAGTATAATACAGGTTTAAAAAAAGTATAATAAAAATAAACAGGGCAAAGAATGGTATACAGTAGATATTAAAATAAGTAAAAGGGGATTTTTTAGCACAGGTTATTAAAAAGTATAATTGGAAGGATGGGGCAATGATGTTGCATTGTATAAGCTTGGATCTTTGGCAATGATATTAAAAAAAAAAAAAAAGGTATAAAATAAGATTGAGCAATGAATATAAAAAAAAAAGGGGAAAATAATAATTATAAAATAAAAATTTGCAATAAAGCTTGAATAATAAGGTTTTGTAGTTATCAAATAAAATTAAGACTATGAGGTAAAATTAAGACTATGAGGTAGAATTAAGACTATGGGAATAAGTCTTTAGAATGTGCCCCTAATGCCATGGCTCAGTGGCTCTCCTTGCATTAAGTTTTATAATTGTAACTACCAATAACTATGTATACTTGAACTTGCATCAAATAAAAATACTATTATTATTATTATTATTTTTTTATATACACATTTATAATAATTTTTAAAACATAGTAAAATATCACAAGTAAAAATCATAAAATTCAGTGTAGTGTCAGACGTTGCTGCCAACATCGTGCCACCAGGACCAAATCCTCTAGTCATGACACTCACTCTACCGTGTCCTCAGAACCTTGTCTCTGTGTTACACAACACTCCTTCGCGTGTCCCGACACCTTCTCGGCCACATGGCACACCCCTGTGTCACGACTCCGTCTCTAAAAACCTTGTCACCGCGTCATCTGATACAATCACAAAATCACACGATTATTCCCCTTTTGTCCCAAGTCCAATCATCTGACAAACCAGGGTTCCCCTGACTTTTTTAACAAGGCTCCGGGGGCAAACACCCGGCTAGTCCGTGTCGCCCGACATCCTACCGGTATAACCCTGGACCTGTCTGTCCCTCCATTGCTCTGAAAACAAACCCCTTTTGAATGAAGGGTGTCCCAATCAAGTCCCCTGGGGGGCCGGTTTTAATACCCCAGAAATCGTTGTGGGGTCTGTCCCAATTTAAAAAAACAGGGAAAACCTCTCAAGCCAGTCTATGAGAGTCACCCCGGCCCCTTTCCCCTGTTTTGTAAAAAAGGTCCTATCCCCCGAATCGGGGCCCTCCCGGGGGGGGGAGTTGTGAACTCCCGGGGTGAGTCGTTGCACTCCAATAAAAAGTTGAATCATTAAGAGGTCTGGTAGCACTGTTGGTCCAGCCATCGGCCCAAATCCGTTGATCTCAGTGACCGTCGGTGGGGGTAAAATCCAAAACCCTTTTTTAGGTAATGTTTCCCAAACATCCCTTTTCCCCATGCATACCACTCTCATTTTCTAAACCCTCTTTTTAACCCCCTTTTAGGGTAAAAATTTTGAAAAAAAAAAAATTCTTCAAAATTAAAAATAATAATTTTGTGAAGGTAATGAAAAAAAAAAATTCATCAGAGTTTCTGAGATATAGACATGGTTGACCCCAAGCCGGGTGGGGAACATGGCACTTGTAAAAAGCATTTTTTTTTTACGTTTTTTTTTCTTTTTCTTTTTTTTTCTAAATTTTTTCCTAAAATTTTTTGGCCTGTGAGACAAAATAATACAGGGATCGGTTAAATATTTTTGTTAAACTGTTCGGCCAAATTAAACAATTTTCCCCCGGAAAAGTAAAAAGATATTTTTAGCCCCCAAAAATACACTTACAAAAACATTTAAAACAATAAACTTACATAAAAAGGGCGAGTTTGGGGACCATCAAAAAAGGTACCACTGTATATAATGTATAATTATAGTAACTCATTGTATTAACACAAACCCGCACTAATTTGTTTATCATTATATTCACAAAACTTGTTTCAGTTTTTAAAAAAATAAATGGAAAATATTAGTGCAGTATTGTGTTGAACAAGGACCATAGGGTCAATGGTCCCATAGGGAAAAATCGGGTCCCAATGGAAAAAAGTCCCCCTGCGTTTGGTTATTCTAGGATTTTTAATATCTGTTGATTGGGGGGGCAGCTTTTATGCTCGTGGCACCATAGGACATTGAACATATGGTACTATATGTCCATTGTATTCAACCCCCCATAATATTTTCATCATTATTTTGTTTACAATAATTGTTTACAATAAGAAATATGCAAAAAAGTTGTATGTTAGTAATGTTCTATTACAGTCACCCCTTGGGTTTTTCGATTGCCCCATTTTCCCGACTTTTTGGGGGAAAATTTGTCTCAACCCCGATTGTTTTTTTTTTGGCCGTATGGGATGCCCCAGTGCCGCGCCTACAACCGTAGGCCACCCCCCCCCCCCAGCACCTCCCCGCACATTGTCACCAGTCTAGCATTGTTATGCTTGAGTGCATCAAGGAGTTCATAAAAAACATTTTTTAAACGTTATTTTTTTGGCCCTTGATTTTGTGTGTGACTACTAAATAACACCATGGGCCCAAAAAGCCCCTAGTGCCAGTCCTTTGGAAAAAAAGTAAAACACAAAGAGTTTAAAAAGCGGCATGCAGGGAGTGTAGCATGTATGCAGGGAGTGTAGCATTCATGCAGGGGGGTTTTAATTTTATATGCAGGGATTTTACAGTATGGGGGGAGTTAGCATGTAGCGGGAGTGAGCATGATGGGGAGTGACGGTATGCGGGGAGGTACAGTATGCGGGAGTGTAGATGATGCGGGGAGTGTAGATGTATGAGGAGTGGCATGTATGCAGGGAGTGTAGCATTTTCAGGGAGGTAGCATTTGCAGGGGTGTACAGTAGCGGATGTAGCATTAGCAGGGAGTGTAGCTATGCGGGGAGTGTAACAGTAGCGGGGAGTGAGCATGTATGCGGGGAGTGTAGCTTGCAGGGAGTGAATTTTGCAGGGAGTGAGCTTTTGGCAGGGAGTGAGCAGGTATGCGGGAGTGTGGGTATGCGGGGAGGTAGCATTATGGGGGAGTTAGCATGTATGCGGGGGTGGCGTATGCGGGAGTGTACAGGTATGCGGGAGTGTGGGCATGGGGGGAAGGGCCCCAGAAAGGACTTGGTTTTTCCTTAAAATTCCCCCTTCCCAAAAATAGAATCTCTTCCCTCTCCCCCCCCCCTCTTTCCCCCAGAACTCAGTCTTCAATAAAGGTAAGTGCCACATAGAGTTCATTCATTTGTGCATTAAATCTATTTTTAAAGGGCCCCCCAAAAAATTTTTTTTTAAACTTCGGGTTTCGGAAACGGTTTTTGAATTTCCATTTTTTTTATGGGAAAATAGTTTTGGTTTTCGCCCTTTTGGTTTTTGCTGATCCTCGGGATTAAAATCGAAAACCGAGGGATGACTGATATATTTTAAAAAGTACAGTGACTGGACATTTCTTTGATGTGGATGACGAAACGCTTTGGTTGGGAAAACCCCGTCATGTCCTTGAAACCAACCTCACTGTCGTTTGTGTCCCCTTTAGACCAACACTCCCGCTGCGCAGTGCCTTAAGACCAACACTCACTGCTGCTAGGGGCCTTGAGACCAACACTCACGTTCTCACCTTGAAAAACCTCACTGCATCGTGCCTTGAGACCAACCTCACTGCGCGCCCGTCCTTAAGACCAACACTCACTGCTGCCAGTGTGCCTTGAGACAACACTCACTGTGCGTCCCTTGAACCAACACTCACTCCTCTGAGCTGGCCTCCTTCCCAACCACTTACTGACCATATGGTACCCAAAGGGTACCTTACGCTGTCAGTAGTGTTACTGAAGAGTAACACTACTAACAATGGACGGTTACCATGTACGGGTAATAAGTAAGGGCAATATGGACGGGTACCAAAGTGAATACAAGGATCCCTTTGGAATTAATCACCCGTCTTTTTGGGGTTTTCCAAATTTCTTTCCCTATCTTTTTTTGATAATCTAGTACATACAGGGGCCTTTTAAATCGTGATTTAAACCGTTTTCCCGGGGGCCCGATTTTTTAAAAAGGCGATTTTTAAAAACCCTTTTCCCCATAAAATAATGTAAATCAAATTTCCCTTCCGACATCCCAAAAATTTTAAAAAAAATTTTTTACTAAAAAACATTTATCCACAGAAAACAATGAGACATGAAGTATAAAACAGTAATAACTTGACACTTATCTTTATTGAAGAGTTGTTGATGGTTTTGGGAAAAAGAGGGGGAAGGATTTCAGAGTTATATTGTTTGGGAAAGGGGTTCCTTCCATAGACTTCAATACCGTCCTTTCGGGTTACTTCCCTTCTTTGTCTTTTACCACAAAAATTATTCTTACTTTTAAAAATTTGTTAGTCTTAATGTAGGGAGAGAGGGGTTTAGTATTTTTGTGGAATTCAGTGTAGGTAGCCGTAGACGTAGGTACCGTATGACCCCCCAGGGCTTTACTACACAGCCAATTTTTAACTACAACCCCAAATTTTTAACTACACAACATATTAAATACACAAGCATATTACACTACACACCATATTATTACCATGTTCACTGGGTTTTAATTTCTAACAACTACCCTTTTGATGCCATCATAAACAAAGGGAAGTAATGAATAATTCATGCCGTTGTAAACAAATGCATATGATGGGCGGTTCCAAGATGCCAGATTTACAGTATTCTCTAATCTGCTCAGAAAACGTAATGTTTACTCTCCCTCAACTCACCACTGATAGCATATAAACATTGTATCAATGTTTTTATGCTATATAAAATGTATGTAACATGTTTTTATATAATTTTTAAGAAAATATCATAGAGGAGTAATGAAAATGTCATATTAACCCAAAATAAAACATTTAACCTAAAATAAGACATTTGTTTGGCTTACTTTGGGGGGAAGTACCCGGCTGATTTTGTGGGGAATAT